>MU683729.1:120371-158767 GCA_026770625.1 Nicotiana glauca
TTAGACATATATATATATATATATATATATATATATATATATATATATTTGACCTGCACAGGTTAATTGGTGGTCTGGTCCTAGCCTCGTCACTACTTTGCCGGGGTAGGCTAGGCAATTACCGGCACATGGGGTCAGTTGTGCTGATACTATACTCTATGCTCTTTTGCACAGATCCAGGTTTTGGGTAGTAACATCAGTAGCGCGGGTGTTAGCATTCAGACCAGTGAGACACCGAGGTAGCCTTGCAGGCGTTCGTAGGCCCGGTGTCTCCTCTAACATTAATTTCAGTTTGTTATCTCATGTATTCGAGACAAACAGTTTATATTATCTTTCAAACGGTTGTATTTAGTACTTTTAGTAGTTCGTAAGTATGTGACTCCAGTTCTTGGGTAGAGGTTTATGTTGATTTTCTGCATTGTTGTTCAGATCCTTTACTTTAAAATTTCCGCTTATTTACATTATTCCGCTGTTTTTATGATATTACTGTTGATTGATAAAAGAAGTAAATTGGTTAATGATAAAGGTAGTTAAGGGTTGGCTTGCCTAGCTATCATCAGTAGGCTCTATCACGCCTCCAGAGGGTGGGAAATCTGGGTCGTGACAAGTTGGTATCTGAGCTCTAGGTTACATAGGTCTCACAACTCAAGGACAAGCTTAGTGTAGTCTGATGGATCGGTATAGAGACGTTTGTATTTATCCCCCAGGGGCTACAGATTTATGAAAAGTTTAACATTTGTTCATTTTTGTCGTGTGGTTTGGTTTCTCAATACTAATTGAAATTCTACTCTATTCTTTTGCAAATGGTGAGAACACGTGCATCCTCATCTGCCGATCAGCAGTCCAAGCCCCAGGAAGCTCCCGCTAGGGGTAGAGGCCATGCTAGAGGCCGAGGTAGGGGCATAGCTCAGCCCCGGGCAATAGCACTAGCGGAGGAGCATCAGGTTAACTTTGAGGAGGAGGTTCCAGCCCCAACAGTTCCGGTGGGCCCAACTCAGGTCCTAGAGGGGTTTATTGCTACCGCCGTTCTTCAAGATGATTAGTACGATTGGTAGGACTCATAGAGAGTGTCACCCGAGCAGGATTGCTTCTTGTAGCACCAACCACTTCTCAGGCTAGAGGGGGGGGAGCTCAAACTCCTACTATGCGCACTCCGGCGCACTCCGGAGCCAGTAGCTCCCCAGGTTCAGGTTCTAGTGGTTTAGCCAACTGTGCTAGCTCAGCCGGGTGTAGCAGCTCAGCCTGACGATGGAGCGACTATGTCCGTTGATGCTTTGTGGAGGCTAGATAGGTTCACCAAGCTCTTCACTACTACATTTAGTGGTGTATCTACTAAGGATCCCCAGGATTATTTGGAAAACTATCATGAGTTTCTTCTAAACATGGGGATTGTCGAGACCAATGGGGTTGATTTTGCTACCTTTCGTCTGTCTGGATTCGTCAAGACTCGGTGGAGGGATTATTGCTTAGCTAGACCAGCATGTTCGCCATATTTGACTTGGGAGCAGTTCACAGTGTTTTTTCTAGAGAAGTTTCTTCCCTTGACTCAGAGAGAGGCCTTTCGGAGGCAGTTTGAGTGCCTTCAGCAGGGTGCCATGAAGGTCACTCAGTATGAGACCAGGTTCATTGATCTTGCTCACCATGCTCTTGTCATACTTACCATAGAGGGAGAGAGAGATAGAGCATGAGGAGGTTTATTAATGGACTTACTCAGCCGATTCGTGTTCAGATGGCCAAGGAGGCCGGGAGCGAGATCACAATTCAGCAGACGGCTAATGTGGACTGCTGAGTTGAGATGGTTCTGTCACAGGGAGGAGGTCATGGGTTAGATAAGAGACACCGTCATTCAGGCAGATTCAGTGGTGCCTCATTTAGAGGTAGAGATTCGCATGGCAAAGGCCATCCTCCCAGGCTCATTCAGTCAGCTCTCCAGGTTTCCCATTGTACCTTAGGTGATCGTTGTTCTCATACGTACTATTCAGATCAGCAGCCTTACAGTGCACCACCAGCTCCTATCAGTGCACCTCCACTTTAGAGTTGCTTAGGTGGTCATTCAGGTCGACAGGGTCAGTCCCAGTTTTCTCAATAGCCGAGATCTTGTTACACTTATGGTGATCCAGGTTACATTACCAGATTTTGCACTCGAGCACCGGGCAGTTGTCAGCATCAGGGTTCTCATGCCATGGTACCGGCACCAGATGTTCCACAGCCCGCCTAACCAGTTAGAGGTGGGGGTAGAGGGCTAGAGAAGGAGGCCAGACAACAGCATGCCGTCCGAGAGATATGGTTCAGGGTGGTAGGCCCCAACCCCGATGTTATGCCCTTCCAGCCAGGCTAGAAGCTAAATCTTCAGATGCAGTCATTAGAGGTACTATTCTGGTTTGTGATAGAGAGTCTTCAGTGCTATTTGATCTAGGGTCTACATATTCATGTGTATCCTCTTATTTTGCACCGTACCTGGTTCTGCCTAGTGATCCACTAAGTATTCCTTTTTATGTGTCTACACTGGTGGGTTATTCTATTGTGGTCGATCGATTTCATCATTCCTGTATTTTGTTGATTGGGGGTCTGGAGACCTATGTTGATTTGTTGCTTTTAAATTTGGTTGACTTCGATATTATATTGGAGATGGCCTGGTTGGCCCCGTACCACGCTATTTTTGATTGCCATGCCAAGACTGTGACCTTAGCTTTACCGAATTTGCCTCGTTTAGAGTAGAGAGGGACTCCTGGTCGTTCCACCCGCAGTGTTATTTCGTATATGAAGGCTCGGCTTATGGTCGAGAAGGGGTGTTTGGCTTTTTTGGACTATGTTCGTGATTCCAGTGATGAGGTCCCTCCTATAGATTTTGTTCCTATTGTCGGGGAGTTTCCTGATGTTTTCCCTTCAGATCTGCCAGGTATGCCACCCGGCATGGATATTGATTTTTGCATTGATGTGGCTCCGAGCACTCAGCCCATTTCTATCCCACCGTATCATATGGCCCTGCCAGAGTTGAAAGAGTTAAAGGACTAGTTGCAGGATTAGCTTGAGAAGGGTTACATTAGACCCAGTGCTTCGCCTTGGGGTACGCCGATGTTGTTGGTAAAGAAAAAAAATGGTTCAATGAGAATGTGTATTGATTACGAGCAACTGAACTAGGTAAGAATCAAGATTAAGTATCCACTGTTGAGGATTGATGATTTGTTCGACCAGCTTCGGGGTGCCAGGGTATTTTCCAAGATTAACTTGCGATCTGGTTACCATCAGTTGAGGATTAGGGCATCTGATGTCCCTAAGACTAATTTCCACACTGGGTATGGGCATTATGAGTTCTTGGTTATGTCATTCGGGTTGACAAATGCCCCAGTAGCTTTCTTGGACTTAATGAAACGAGTGTTCAGGTCTGATTTAGATTCATTCGTGATAGTGTTCACTAATGATATTCTGATATATTCTCGCATCCAGGAGGAGCACGAGCAGCACCTTAGAGTGGTTCTATAGATTTGGAGGGATAGTCAGTTATATGCCAAGTTCTCGAAGTGTGAATTTTGGCTGAGTTCAGTTGCATTTTTGGTTCATGTTGTATCATTAGAGGGTATTCAAGTTAATTCGAAAAAGATTGAGGTAGTCAAGAACTGGCCTCGACCAGCATCAGCTACAGAGATTTGGAGTTTCTTCGGTTTGGCAGGGTACTATCTTTTATTTGTGGAGGGGTTTTCATCTATTACAGCCCCGATGACCAGATTGACCCAGAAGGGTGCCAAGTTCAGATGGTCCGATGAGTGTGAGGCGAGCTTTTAGAAGCTCAAGACAACTCCGACTACGACACTGGTATTGGTATTGCCCACAGGTTCAGGGCCTTATACAATTTATTGTGATGCTTTTCGTATTTGGCTTGGTGCAGTGTTGATGCGGGATTCCAAGGTTATTGCCTATGCTTCTTGGAAGTTGAAGATTCATGAGAAGAATTATCAAGTTCATGATTTGGAGGTGGGAGCCATAGCTCACGCATTGAAGATTCGGAGGTATTATCTGTGTGGCATGGCATGTGAGGTGTTCAGTGATCATAAGAGTCTTCAGTATTTGTTCAAGCAAAAGGAGTTGAATTTGAGGCAGAAGACATGGTTGGAGTTGTTGAAGTATTATGATATCACCATTTTATATCACCCGAGGAAGGCCAATGTGGTGGCCGATGCTTTGAGTAGGAAGTCAGCCAGTATAGGCAGTCTTGCTTATATTTCGTTCAATCAGAGACCATTTGCTTTGGATGTTCAGGCTTTAGCCAATAAGTTCGTGAGACTGGACGTTTCTGAGCCCGGTTATGTGTTGGCTTGCACGGTTGCTCGTTCTTCACTATTGTAGTGTATCTGAGATCGGCAATTTTATGATCCCCATTTTTGTGTATTTAGAGACACAGTGCAGAGTGGAAGTGCCCGGCAGGTTACCTTAGATGATGATGGAGTTTTGAGATTGTTGGGTCAAGTTTGTGTGCCTATTGTGGATGGGCTCCGAGAGTTGATTTTAGAGGAGGCCCATAGCTCCCGGTACTCTATTCATCCAAGTGCCGCGAAGATGTATCACGATTTGTGAAAGTATTATTGGTGGCATAGAATAAAAATGGATGTTATTGCATATGTAGCATGATGTTTGAATTGTCAGTAGGTTAAGTCTTAGCATCAGAGGCCTGGTGGTTTATTTCATAGGATTGAGCTTCTCGAGTGGAAGTGGGAGCAGATTACTATGGAATTTGTTACTGGACTTCCATTGACTCGAAAAAAGTTTGACACATTTTGGGTCTTTATTGATAGGCTGACCAAGTCAGCACATTTCATTCCTGTGGTAGTCTCCTATTCATCTGAAAGGTTAGCTGAGATCTATATTCGGGAGATTGTTTGCCTTTATGATGTGCCAGTATCTATCACTTCGGACCAAGGTATGCAGTTTACCTCGCGCTTCTGGGGATTAGTTCAGCGACAGTTAGGAACACGGGTTGAGTTGAGCACAACATTTTATCCCTAGACGGACGGTCAGTCTGAGAGAACTATTTAGATTTTGGAAGATATGCTCCGAGCTTGTGTTTTTGACTTCAGTGTCGTGGGATTAGTTTTTGCCCTTAGCAGAGTTTGCCTACAACAACAGCTATCAGTTAGGCATCCAAATGGCTCCTTACGAGGCTTTATATGCTCGGCAGTGTCAATCTCCAGTTGGATGGTTTGAGCCGGGAGAGGCTCGGTTATTGGGTATGGATTTGGCTCAGGAGTCCTTGGACAAGGTCATGATCATCCAGGATGGGCTTCGTTCAACTCAGTCTAGGCAAAAGTGTTATGCAGACCGCAAGGTCCGAGATGTGGCATTTATGGTTGGTGAGCGGGTATTACTCTGAGTGTCACCTATGAAGGACGTGATGAGATTTGGGAAGAAGGGCAAGCTCAACCTTAGTTTCATTGGCCCGTTTGAGATTCTTGATCGAGTGGGAGAGGTGGCTTATAGACTTGCATTGCCGCCTAGCTTATTAGTCACACATCTAGTTTTTCATGTATCTATGCTTCGGAGGTATCACGGTGACCCAACCCACGTGTTAGATTTCAGCACTGTCCAGTTGGACAAGGACTTGTCTTACGAAGAGGAGCCCGTAGCTATTTTGGACTGACAGGTTTGTCAGTTGAGATCCAAGAGTTTTCCTTCTGTGCGTGTTTAGTGGAGAGGTCAGCCTCCTGAGGCATCGACCTGGGATTCCGAGTATGATATGCGGAGTCGTTATACTCATCTTTTCCCCGACTTAGGTACTTCTTTCTTTTGCCCGTTCGAGGATGAACAATTGTTTTATAGGTGGAGAATGTGACGACCCAAAGGGTCATCACTTCTTTCCTTACTCATTATGTGCTTTTAAGGCTTTGAAAACCTCATTTAGGGTTGCCTCGATTTGCGACCGCAGTCCGAGCGCATAGCCGGAAATCTTAATTTTGAATTCTGTGAGAAAAATGCTACATTTTGATATTAAAATGAATAAATTTGACTTTGGTCAACTTTTTGGGTACCCGGACCTGGACCCGGACCCGCACCCGGACCCGGACCTGGACCCGGACCCGGACTCGGACCCGTGATTTGACGGCCCCCAAGGGTCCGTAGAAAAATATGGGACATGGGTGTCACGACCCGACTTCGGGTCGGGAGGGGGGGAGGGGGGAGGCGCGACTTGCGCTCAATCAAGTGAACCAAACTGAGCAAGCCTTATCAACCACTATTTGCCCAACTCAATAGGAATGAGGAAGTCATGCTTACCTTTATTCAAACTAGGATAAATAGTACATTCAACGTCGTAGTTCATTTTATAATACAACATTCAAACATGGTTAAGTTCCCAAGATTCCATACAAGTTTCAGCTTAGAAGAAAGAAACAAGTGTACAAGACCACAACATGGTCCATTGACCTATCCCATACCCATACATAACCCGCACAAACGTCTACGGACCCTATAAGGATACAAAAGATAAGTATAACAATGCCGGAAACAAGGCCCCGGCTATACCTCAAAAGTGGAAGCCCATAATAACACAAGATACACAATATAACCCCTTGAAGGAGAAAGGGGCTCACCAAGACTCCGTGAAGGAGGATGCTCCGCTATGCATGATTGGCACTATCTGCTATGGATCCACCTACATTCATTTAAAGAAATATAGCGCCCCCGGCAAAAGGGACGTTAGTACCATGGAATAGTACTAGTATGCATAACTAAACACCATTTTACTAGAAAGAACTGTGAAGCAAGTACAAGAAAATCACATGAGTAAATCAAGTATGCAAATCATATAATCTTTCATATAATTTCCAAAACTTAGTTTGGGGCATTTCTTTCATATGTTCCTTATTTGTCTCAATACCACTGTTGTCTTGAGCGGAGTCCGATCACGACCCGACTGGCTAGGTCACCTCATTGGAGGCATGTATCTTAATCAATATTACATTCCCCTTATCTGGAGTTCAATATCATCATATTACCACCATGTGTGCAGCATGGTGTCCGATCACGAGCCGATCGACTAGGTCGCCTTTCCTAGGCATTATTCCTTTCTCATTAGTCAACACACTGAAATCTTTATTTCATATATCTCATATCAATTCCTTGGCACTTAGGGACACCATTATCACATTGTTTTCAATTGTCTATACTCATCTTTCAAGTTATGATCATAGGCATATACAAAAACAATACAAGTTGCAATCACAGGTAAGTGGGCACATAGCTAGCATGCGTAATTTTATGTTTCGATATTGCTTATAGCCCAAGCATTTCAACACATAATTGTGTTTTTCATTCTTCTCTAATTATCAAGAATGGTACATTACACCCATTGAGGTGCATCCTTTATGTATATGAGTAGATAATTGCAAATCAATTAATGCGCAACAACAATCAATACATTAACCAATCCAATCTTACCACACTTTCGTAAACACCAACGGAGCTCAATTTCTAATTAAAGGGGATTTTAGCCATACATACCTTGTTAAAGATTTCCTTAAGTTACTACGACATTTCGAAAATTCTAGCAATCCCAATCTACTTGAGACATAACAAAATAGAACACAAATTAGGAAGGTATTCGTGGTTTCAGCTCATTTGAGCATTTTATCAAACACTAGTTGAGCATCTTGATTTCTAATCTCTTTTACAAGACTTAATTCATTCCCCAACCCCATATTTATTTATTTATATACATCAATCTTCCCACAAACCTAATTTGTACTTGCATGTATACATAATACCATTACCCCAAGAATCATACCTCAATAATCCATCTCACAATCTCTACAATACCAACACAACCTAGGTTAGGCACCTATGGCTTCCAATCACTATCCCATGAGTTACAATACTTAATCCATACTCATATTTCCATAATAACTCCATATGTGTAAGTATAAGGTGTAGGATTTACCTTTTGGAAGGAATCTTGCAAAACCCTTCTTTGGGTTCTTGAAGGAATTTCTTGAAAAATCTATGTGCTTATGTGAAGATTTCATCAATACTAGTGTGTAAATGATGGAATTTCACACCAAGATCATAAGGATTACTTACCTTGAAGATGGTAGGGGTTGGAGGTCTTGGGAGGATAAAGAAATCTTGCCAAATTTGAGCTTGAATGACAAAAATGAAGGAAAGGTGCTACCCCCTTCGGTTTTTACACTGACCAGGGGTATTTTAGACATTTCACATGTTCCCCCACGGTCCACGGCATTCCACCATGGTCCACTCCGCGGTTCTAGGCAGCAAGCCCCACGATCAGCCCCGCGGCCGTGCGCCTGGACACGCTGGTGACACATGTCCGGTAAAATGGTCATAACTTTCTGTATACACTTCCAAATGACGAACGGTTTTTTGTGAAACTAGACTCAAAGGTTTTTAATTTTGATAGGTTGTGCATCACTCAAATACATAAATAACTGGACATATGATTTCCCAAAATGAGGTCTCATGCGCACTCATTTACAACTTTCGTCTATTGTTAAATTTTCCAACTTGGCTTAGACTTAGGCCTCTCCTTAGACCCCAATTCATTTCTAATATGAATTATACGCTTATTAACATATCCAATTAATAACCATTATATCATGAATCCTCATTTGCATACAAAATAAAATAATTAGCCTACCTTGGCACTTCGAAATCTTAAATTACTTGGAAAATTTTCTGGGGCCTTACGATGGGCGTATGCCCGAAATCGAATTCCGAGGTCCCAAGCCAGAGAAACGAATTTTTGTGTGAAATTGTTTTTTGAAGATAATTAAGGAAGTTGGAAATGAAATTTGATTAAAAGACTATGGTATCGGGCCCGTATCTTGGTTCCGATGCCCAGTAGAAGTCTTATATATGGTTTAAGCACTTTCTGTAAAGTTTGGTTGAAAACAGACGTCGTTTGACGTGTTTCGAACTTAAAATGGAAATTTGATGTTTTATGAAAATTTGAAATAAATTAAGAATTTTAAGGCTTAATTCGATGTATTTTGGTGATTTGATCGCGTGAGTAAGTCCGTAGGATGTTTTTGAGGTTGTGTGTATGTTTGGTATGGAGCCCCGGGGGCTCGGGTGAGTTTTGGATAAGCCACATATTGCATTTTTGAACTTTGTAAAATCTGGTATGCTCAGCTCTGTTGTCTTCGCATTCGCGAAGATCATCTAGCAAATGCGAGCTTTGCATCGCAATTACGAATTATAGGATTTGGCCACTGATCGCAAATGTGATCTTAGTGTTCGCAAATGCGAAAGTAGGGTGGTCGCAAATGCGATTTCTCCCTTCGCAAATGCGAGAACTGGCAAAATGGGAAGGGTTCACAAATGCGAACCCAGCTTCGCAATTCCCACAAATGTTCGGGGTTCGCAATTACTTCGCAATTCCCACAAATGTTCGGGGTTCGCAATTGCGAACCCCACTTCACAATTCCCAAATCTGAGGCCCAACAAATTTTATACTTAGTTGAATTTGAACCATTTTTCACCTTTCTTTAAAAACCCAAAATCCTTAGGTGATTTTTCAAGAACAAGTTTCATTCCAAATCATTTTTAAGTCGATTTTAACTCAATATTTTCAATCATTAACATCATTTAACATGTTTTCCACTTAAAATTAATGATTTTCATGGGTGAAGTTGAGGGTTTTGGGTAGAACCTAGGTATTTTTTTAAAAATTGGGGATTTGGACCTCAATTTGAGGTCCGATTTCAAAATAGATCATATATTTTGGTTAGTGGGGGAATGGGTAACCGGGTTTTGGTTTGAGCCTCGGGTTTTGGTCACGTTGGCCCAGGGGTAATTTTGGAATTTTTGTTCAAAACTTTCAGAAATTTATTTTTATGCATTCAAATTGATTCATTTAGTGTTTATTAAAGTAATTAAGTAATTTGTGGCTAGATTCTAGTGGATTGAAGGTGGAATCTCGGTGTAAAGCTATAGTTGAGGTTTGAGTGGGATTCAATGCATCGAGGTAAGTGTTTGGTGTAACCTTAGCTTGAGGGAATACGAGTTTAGTCTTAATTGCTACTTGCTATTTGTCGAGTAAGATGTATAGGCATGGTTACGAGTATCTATACATTGGTGTCTAGCATGATCGAGAGTCTTTATATTGCGAATATTATGATCTTGTTGATCCTTCCATGCTTGAATGATGATTTCTATATGTTGTAAAGAGCATGTGAAAGTAATTGTGATATTTAAACTCCGAGGAGCATTGGCTCAAGTTATAATATGAATTGAGAAAGTGTACGAGATGATTAAACCCTTTGGAGCATTGGCACAAGTGGTAAAATGAATTACTAAGTAAGGAATGAAAGAAAGAGAAAGAATTATTAAATTATTCCCTTGCCGAGATATTTGTTGAATTGTTGATAACTACCTTGCTGGGAATTTATTGTTTAATTGTTGTACCCTTATTGGGATCTCTATTATTATTACTTTTACTTCCTTGCCCCTTGTTTGTGATTGTTGTTTGGGTGAGGAAAAGTGATAAAGCACGAAGGGTGATGCCGTGCATTGTTTGATATTGAGAGGAAAAAGTGTAAAGCACGAAGGGTCATGCCGTGTTGTACGGTTTATCATTCCGTACTGATACCTGGTGATTATATTGCGATGAAAGAGATTAAAAGCAAGAAGTTTGATGCTATGCAGATGATTATGATGCGATTGATTTGGTAAGAACGAGAGTAAAAGCACGAAGGGTGATGCCGTACACAGTTTTATTATAAATATTGCTTGGTTAAGGACGAGAGTAAAATCACGAAGGGTGATGCCGTGCAACCTGTTGATATTCTGATTTTGCTATTTTCCTTCTTTATTTGAGAAACTTCTAATTGAAATTGTTGCCTCTCCACAGCATGTATCCTCTTCCCACGGTGATTGGTTGTTCATTGTATTTCCTTTGTTGCATATATATATATATATATATATATATATATGAACTGCACAGGTTATTTGGTGGTCTGGTCCTAGCCTTTTTACTACTTCGTCGGGGTTAGGCTAGGCACTTAATGGCATATGGGGTCGATTGTGCTGATACTACACTCTCTGGTCTTTTGCACAGATCTAGGTTTCAGACAGTAGCACCAGTAGCGCTGGTGTTAGCATTCAGACCAGTGAGACACCGAGGTAGCATTGCAGGCATTCGTAGGGCCGGTGTCTCCTCTATCTTTAATTTTAGTCTGTTATCTCATGTATTCGAGACAGACAGTTTATATTATCTTTCAAACGGTTGTATTTAGTATTTTTAGTAGTTCTTTAATATGTGACACCAGATCTTGGGTAGAGGTTTATGTTAATTTTCCGCATTGTTGTTCAGATTCTTTATTTTAAGACTTCCGCTTATTTACATTATTCTGCTATTTTTATGACATACAATTAATTGATAAAAGAAGTAAATTGGTTACTGATAAAGGTAGTTAAGGTTTGGCTTGCCTAGGTCTCATCAGTAGGCGCCATCACGACTCTAGAGGATGTGAAATTCGGGTCGTGACAAGTTGGTGTCAGAGCTCTAGGTTACATAGGTCTCACAACTCACGGACAAGCTTAGTAGTGTGTGAGGGATCGCTGCAGAGACGTTTATATTTATCCCCCAGAGGCTATATAGTTAGAGAAAGTTTCACATTTGTTCATTCATGTCGTGCGGTTTTATTTCACAATACTAATTAAAATTCTACAATGTTCATTTGCAGATGGCAAGAACACTTGCTTCCTTATCTACCGAACAGCAGTCTGAGCCCCAGGAAGCTCCCGCTAGGGCAGAGGTCAAGGACGACGCCATTCTAGAGGCCGAGGTAGGGGCATAGCTCAGCCCTGGGCAGCAGCACCAGCGCCGGAGCCTCAAGTTGACTTTGAGGAGGAGGTTCCGGCGTCAGCAGTTCCGGTGGGACCAGCTCAGGTCCTAGAGGGGTTTATTGCTACCCCCATTCTTCAGGATGATATAGACCGATTGGTGGGCCTTATGGAGAGTGTCACCCGAGCAGGATTTCTTCCTGTAACACCAGCCACTTCTCAAGCCGGAGGACGAGGAGCTCAGACTCCTGCTACGCGCACTCCGAAGCCAGTAGCTCCCCAGGTTCTGGTTCCAGTGGTTCAGCCAGCTATGGCACTTCAGCCGGGTATAGTAGCTCAGCTCGACGATGGAGATGCTATGTCTGCCGATGCTTTGTGAAGACTGGATAGGTTCACCAAGCTCTTCGCTACTGCATTCAGCGGTGCATCTACTGAGGATCCCCAGGATTATTTGGATAATTATCATGAGGTTCTTCAGAACATGGGGATCGTCGAGACCAATGGGGTTGATTTTGCTACATTTCATCTGTCTGGATTCGCCATGATTTGGTGGAGGGATTATTCCTTAGCTAGACCAGTCAGTTCGCCATCTTTGACTTGGGTGTAGTTCACAGTATTGTTTCTAGAGAAGTTTCTTCCCCTGACTTAGAGAGAGGCCTCTTGGAGGCAGTTTGAGCACCTTCAGCAGGGTTCCATGACGGACTCAGTATGAGACCAGGTTCATCGATCCTACTCGAGATGCTCTTGTCAAACTTCCCACTGAGAGAGAAAGGGTAAGGAGGTTTATTGATGGCCTTACTCAGCCAATTCATTTTCAGATTGCCAATAAGGTCGGGAGCGAGATCACATTTCAGGAGGTGGCTAATGTGGCCCGTCCAGTTGAGATGGTTCTATCACATGGAGGAGGTTATGGGTCAGATAAGAGACCCCGTCATTCAGGAAGATTCAGTGGTGCCTCATCTGGAGGTAGAGATTCACATGGCAGAGGCTATCCTCCAAGGCCCTTTCTATCATCTCTAGGTGGTCGTTGTTTTCAGACGTATTATTCTCATCAGTAGCCTTATAGTGCACCACTAGCTCTTATAAATGCTCCTCCACTTCAGAGTTTCTGAGGTGGTCATTCAGGTTGACAGGGTCAGTCCTAGTTTTCTTAGTAGCTGAGATCTTGTTACACTTGTGGTGATCTAGATCACATTGCCAGATTTTGCCCTCGAGCATCGAGCAGTTCTCTGCATCAGGGTTCTCGTGCCATAGTACCGGCACCAAGTGTTCCACATCTCGCCTAACCAATTGGAGGTGTGGTTAGATGAGCTAGAGGTGGAGGTAGAGGTCCTAGTGGTGGAGCTTAGGCCGCCAGAGGTGGAGGCCAGCTTGCAGCAGTCCATCCTAGAGATATGGTTCAGGGTGGTGTGCCCCAGCCCCGATGTTATGCCCTTCCATCAAGGCTAGAGGCTAAGTTTTCAGATGTAGTCATTACATGTACTATTCTGGTTTGTGATAGAGAGGCTTCAGTGCTATTTGATCCAGGGTCTACGTATTCGTATGTGTCCTCTTATTTTGTACCGTACCTAGTTCTGCCTAGTGATCCAAAGAGTATTCCTGTTTATGTGTCTACACCGGTGGGTGATTCTATTGAGGTCGATCAGGTTCATCATTCCTGTATTGTGGTGATTGGGGGTCTTGATACCCGTGTTGATTTGTTGCTTTTAGATATGGTCGACTTTGATGTTACATTGGGAATGGACTGGTTGTCCCTGTACCAAGCTATCTTGGATTGTCATGCCAAGATTGTGACCTTAACTTTATCGGATTTGCCTCGTTTAGAGTGGAGAGGGACTCCTGGTCATTCCACCCGCAGTGTTATTTCGTATGTGAAGGCTCGGCATATGGTCGAGAAGGGCTGTTTGGCTTATTTGGCCTATGTTTGTGAATCCAGTGTTGAGGTCCCTCCTATGGATTTTGTGGCTATTGTCCGTGAGTTTCCTTATGTTTTCCCTTCTGACCTGCCGGGTATGGCACTCGACAGGGATACTGATGTTTGCACTGATGTGACTACAGACACTCAGCCTATTTCTATCCTGCCATATCATATGACCCCGCCAAAGTTGAAAGAGTTAAAGGAACAGTTGTTGGATTTACTTGAGAAGGGTTTTATTAGACCTAGTTCTTTGCCTTGGGGTGCGCCGATGTTGTTTGTAAAGAAAAAGGATGGTTCAATGAGAATGTGTATTGATTATCAGCAATTGAACAAGGTAACAATCAAGAATAAGTATCCACTACAGAGGATTGATTATTTGTTCGACCAATTTCGGGGTGCCAGGGCATTTTCCAAGATTGACTTACGATCTGGTTACCATCAGTTGAGGATTAAGGCATTTGATGTCCCTAAGAAAGCTTTTCGCTCTCGGTATGGGCATTATGAGTTCTTGGTTATGTTATTCTGGTTGACAAATGCCCCAGCAGCTTTCATGGACTTGATGAACCAAGTGTTCAGGCCTTATTTGGATTCATTCATGATAGTGTTCATTTATGATATTCTGATATATTCCCATAGCCAAGAGGAACACAAGCAGCGCCTTAGAGTGGTTCTATAGATTCTGAGGAATAGTCAGTTATACGTCAAGTTCTCCAAGTGTGAATTCTGGCTGAGTTAAGTTGCATTTCTAGGTCATGTTATATCATCAGAAGGTATTCAAGTTGATCCGAAAAAGATTGAGGCAGTCAAGAACTGGCCTAGACCAGCATCAACTACATAGATTTGGGGTTTCTTAGGGTTGGCAGGCTACTATCTTCGATTCGTGGAGGGGTTTTCATCTATTGCAGCCCCGATGACCGATTGACCCATAAAGGTACCCAGTTCGGATGGTTGGATGAGTGCGAGGTGAGCTTTCAGAAGCTCAAGACAACTCTGACTAGGACACCGGTGTTGGTTTTGCCCACAGGTTCAGGGCCTCATACAGTTTATTGTGATACTTCTCATATTGGGCTTGGTGTATTGTTGATGCAGGATGGCAAGGTCATTGCCTATGCTTTACGGTAGTTGAAGATTCATGAGAAGAATTATCCTGTTCATGATTTGGAGTTGGCAGCCATAGCTCATACATTGAGGATTTGGAGGCATTATCTCTATGGCGTGGCATGTGAGGTGTTCATTGATCATAAAAGTCTTCAGTATTTTTTCAAGCAAAAGGAGTTGAATTTGAGGCAGAGGAGCTGGTTGGAGTTGTTGAAGGATTATGATATCACCATTTTATATCACCCAAGGAAGGACAATGTGGTGGCCGATGCTTTGAGTAGGAAGTCAACCAGTATAGGCAGTCTTGCTTATATTCCGGCCAGTTAGAGGCTGCTTGCTTTGGATGTTCAGGCTTTAGCCAATCAATTCGTGAGACTGGATGTTTCTGAGCCCAGTCGTGTGTTAGCTTGCACGGTCGCTCGTTCTACACTATTGGAGCATATCTGAGATCGGCAATTTGATGATCCCCATTTATGTGTCCTTAGAGACACAGTGCAGCGTGAAGGTGCCAGGAAGGTTACCTTAGATGATGATGGAGTTTTGAGATTGTAGGGTCAAGTTTGTGTGCCTAATGAGGATGGGCTCCGAGAATTGATTTTAGAGGAGGCCCATAGTTCCCGGTACTATATTCATCCAGGCGCCGCGAAGATGTATCATGATTTGCGACATCATTATTGGTGGTGTAGAATGAAGAAGGATATTGTGGCATATGTAGCACGGTGTTTGAATTGTCAGTAGTTAAGTATGAGCATCAGAGGTCTAGTGGTTTATTTCAGAGGATTGAGCTTCCCGAGTGGAAGTGGGAGCATATCACTATAGAATTCTTTACTGGACTTCCATTGACTCGGAAGAAGTTTAACGTAGTTTGGGTCATTATTGATAGGCTGACCAAGTCAGCGCATTTAATTCCTGTGGCAATCTCCTATTCATTCGAAAACTTAGTTGAGATCTATATTCGTGTGATTGTTCGCCTTCATGATGTGCCAGTATCTATCATTTCGGACTAGGGTACGCAGTTTACCTCGTGCTTCTGTAGAGCAGTTCAGCGTGATTTAGGCACACAGGTTGAGTTGAGCACAACATTTCATCCCCAGACGGACAGTCAGTCCTAGTAGACTATTCAAATTTTGAAGGATATGCTTTGAGCTTGTGTTATTGACTGTTGAGGGTCGTGGGATCAGTTTTTGCCCTTAGTAGAGTTTTCCTACAACAAAAGCTATCAGTCAAGCATCCAGATGGCTCCTTACGAGGCTTTATATGGTAGGCGGTGTCGATCTCCAGCTGGATGGTTTGAGCCAGGAGAGGCTCGGTTGTTGGGTACAGATTTGGTTCAGGAGGCCTTAGACAAGGTCAAGATCATTCAGGTATGCTTCTTTCAGCTCAATCTAGGAAAAAGAGTTATGCAGACCGCAAGGTTCGAGATGTGGCATTTATGGTTGGTGTGCGGGTATTACTCCGAGTGTCGCCTATGAAGGGCGTGATGAGATTTGGAAAGAAGGTCAAGCTCAGACCTAGGTTCATTGGCCCGTTTGAGATTCTTGATCGAGTGGGAGAGGTGGCTTATAGACTTGCATTGCCGCCTAGTTTATCAGTCGTGCATCTAGTTTTTCCTGTATCCATGCTTCGGAGGTATCACGAGGAGGAGCCGGTAGCTATTTGGACCGACAGGTTCGTCATTTGAGATCCAAGAGTTCTCCTTTTGTGCATGTTCAGTGGAGAGGTCAGCCTCCTGAGGCATCGACCAGGGAGTCCGAGTCTAATATGTGGAGTCGTTATCCTCATCTTTTCCCCGACTCAGGTACTTCTTTCTTTTGTCCATTCGAGGACGAACGATTGTTTTAGAGGTATAGAATGTGACGACCCAAAGGGTCATCACTTGTTTCCTTACTGATTATGTGCTTTCGAGACCTTGAAAACCTCATTTAGGGTTGCTTCTATTTGCGTACGCAATCCAGCGCCTAGCCGAAAACCTTAATTTTGAATTCTATGAGAAAAATACTACATTTTGATATTAAAATAAATAAATTTTACTTTGGTCAACTTTTTGGTAAAATGGTCTCGGACCCGTTATTTGACGGCCCTGGAGGGTACGTAGGAAAATATGGGACATGGGCATATGCCCGGAATAGAATTCCGAGGTCCCAAGTCCCAGAAATAAATTTTTTGTGTGAAATTGTTTTCTGGAAATAGTTAAGGAAGTTGGAAATGAAATTTGATTAAAATACTATGGTATTGGGCCCGTATTTTGGTTCTAACGCCTGGTAGAAGTCTTATATATGGTTTAAGCGCTTTATGTAAAGTTTGGTTGAAAACGGGCGTCGTTTGATGTGTTTCGAACTTAAAATTGAAATTTGATGTTTTATGAAAATTTGGAAGAAATTTTGAATTTTGAGGCTTAATTCGACATATATGATGTTATTTTAGCGATTTTATCGCGCGAGTAAGTCCGTAGGATGTTTTTTAGGTTGTGTGTATGTTTGTTTTGGAGCCCCGAGGGTTCAGGTGAGTTTTGGATAAGCCACAGATTGCATTTTTGAACTTTGTAAAATCTGGTATTCTCAGCTCTGTGGTCTTCGCATTTGCGAAGATCATCTCGCAAATGCAAGCTTTGCATCGCAATTGCAAATTATGGGATTTGGCTACTGATCGCAAATGCGATCTTAGTGTTCACAAATGCGAAAGTAGGGTGGTCGCAAATGCGACTTCTCCCTTCGTAAATGCAAGAACTGGCAAAATTGGAAGGGTTCGCAAATCGAACCCAGCTACGCAATTCCCACAAATGTCCGGGGTTCGCAATTGCGAACGCAACTTAGCAATTCCCATATATGAGACCCAACAAATTTTATACTTGGTCGAATTTGAACCATTTTTCACCATTCTTTCAAAACCCAAGCTCCATAGGCGATTTTTCAAGAACAAGTTTCTTTCCAAATCATTTGTAAGTGGATTTTTACTCAATTCTTTCAATCATTATCATCATTTAACATGTTTTCCTCTTAAAATTAATGATTTTCATAGGTGAAATTGGAATTTTTGGGTAGAACCTAGGTTTTTTTCTAAAATTTGTGATTTGGACCTCAATTTCAGGTCATATTTCTTAACAAATCATATATTTGGGTTCGTGGGGGAATGGGTTACCGGGTTTTGGTTCGAGCCTCGTATTTTGGCCACGTAGGTCGGGGGACGATTTTGGAATTTTTGGGCAAAACATTGAGAAATTCATTTTTATGCATTTAAATTGATTCATTTAGTGTTTATTAAAGTAATTAAGTAATTTGTGGCTAGATTCGAGCGGATTGGAGGTGGAATCACGGGGTAAAGCTATAGTTGAGGTTTGAGTGGGATTCAAGGCATCGAGGTAAGTGTTTGGTCTAACCTTAGCTAGAGGGAATAGGATTTGAGCCTTAATCGCTACTTGCTATTTGTCGAGTACAATGTATAGATATGGAGACGAGTATCTATACAATGGTGTCTAGCATGACCGTGAGTCTTTATATTGCGAATATTATAATCTTGTTGAACCTTCCATGCTTGAATCATGATTTCTATATGTAGTAAAGAGCATGTGAAAGAAATTGTGATATTTAAACTCCGAGGAGCATTGGCTCAAGTTATAATATGAATTGAGAAAGTGTACGAGATGATTAAACCATTTGGAGCATCGGCTCAAGTGGTAAAATGAATTACTAAGTAAGGAATGAAAGAAAGAGAAAGAATTATTGAATTATTCCATTGCCAAGATATTTGTCGAATTATTGATATCTCCATTGCCAGGAATTTATTGTTTAATTGTTGTACCCTTATTGGGATCTCTATTATTATTCGATTTACTTCCTTGCCCCTTGTTTGTGTTTGTTGTTTGGGTGAGGAAGAGTGATAAAGCACGAAGGGTGATGTCGTGCATTGTTTGATATTGTATGGAAAGCGTGTAAAGCACCAAGGGTGATGTTGTGCCGTACGATGTATCATTCCGTACAGATATCTATTGATTATATTGTGATGAAATAGATTAAAAGCACGAAGGGTGATGTCGCACACAATTTTATTATAAATATTGCTTGGGTGAGGACGAGAGTAAAAGCAAGAAGGGTGATACCATGCAACCTATTGATATCCTGACTTAACTGTTTTCCTTATTTATTTGAGAAACTTCTAATTGAAATTGTTACCTCCCCACAACATGTATCACTTTCCCAGATTGATTGGAGGTTCCTTGTGTTTCCTTTTGTTGCATATATATATATATATATATATATATATATATATATATATATATATATATATATATATATATATATATATATACACAGAGGTTATTTGGTGGTATGGTCCTAGCCTCGTCACTATTTCGCCGGGGTTAGGCTAGGCACTTACCGGCACATGGGGTTGGTTGTGCTGATACTAGACTCTGTGCTCTTTTGCAAAGATCCAGGTTTCGAATAGCAACATCAGTAGCGCGGGTGTTAGCATTCAGACAAGTGAGATACCAAGGCATCCTTGCAGGCATTGGCAGGCCCGATATCTCCTCTGTCTTTAATTTCAGTGTGTTATCTCTTGTATTCGAGACAAACAATTTATATTATCTTTCAAACAATTGTATTTAGTACTCTTAGTAGTTCGTGAGTATGTGACACCAGTTCTTGGGTAGATGTTTATGTTCATTTTCCACATGGTTGTTCAGATCCTTTAATTTAAAACTTCCGCTTATTTACATTATTCCGCTATTTTTATAATATTACTGTAAATTGATAAAAGTAGTAAATTGGTTAATGATAAAGGTAGCTAAGGGTTGGCTTGCCTAGCTCTCATCAGTAGGAGCCATCACGACTCCCGAGGGTGGAAAATTCGGGCCGTGACAAAACCTTAATGACAGAATCAATACCAATTCCAATGGAAACAATGGTGTTATCTTCACGGGTAGTATCAAATACTTCACCCATGTTATACAACTTTTCTGCCACCTAGAGTTCAATTTCGCCGGAGAAATATAGGAAAGTTTGTCAAACCAGTAAAACAAGATCAGAAATTGAAGTTCATTAATGGAGGTTGAAGGCTTTCTGGAAGGTTCTTCATCGCAGAAACATAAGAGAGAGATGATGAAAAATAACCGGCCAACTTTAATAGTTGTCGCCTACTATTACAAATTAAAGAATGGCTAACTACTAAAATATCTACTATGCCCTGTTGACAAAGAATAAAGGCTAACTAGTACAAAAGATTATAAAAGGCTAGGAATAAAATAAATATCTGGGCCAAACTTATGTATGATACTTTGGGCCTGAAATAATGCAGGCTGGAGGCCTAACACCCCCTTCAAGTTGGAGGGTGAAACAACCTTCAACTTGCCAAGAAAGGAGTGATGGAGGATACCAGGTAGAGGCTTGGTGAGGACATCTGCTAGCTGCCCAGCTGCCCAGAGGTAGGAACATGTGACAGTTGGACGAACCCTTCAGTCAACTTACTCCGGATGAAGTAACAGTACACTTCAATATGTTTAGTGCGCTAATGGAAGACATGATTTTTGGCAATATGAATGGCTTCCCTATTGTCACAAAAAATAGAAATAGGAAAGGAAACAACAATAGTAAGATCATGTAACAACCTAGACATCCAAACCAATTCAGCAACAGTCTTGCTAACAGCCCTATACTCAGCTTCAGCAGAAGAAAGAGAAATCACAGGTTGTTTCTTCGATTTCCAGCCAACAAGGCTATCACCCAAAAAACAGAAAACCCAAAAACAGATTTGCATGTGTCAGGGCAAGCAGCCCAATCACTGTCAGAATAATCCTTGATAGAGAAATCAGTACAGTTAGAGTAAAAAAGGCAAAGATCAGAAGTAACCTTGAGGTACCTTAGCAAATGAAGAGCAGCAATCATGTGAGTAACTCTGGGAGTCTGCATAAACTGGATTAGATGTTGAACACTAAAGCAAATATCTGGCTGGGTGTGAGTTAAGAACAATAGCTTCCCCACAAGGCTTCTATACTTCTCAGGACTAGGAACAAGATCCCCAACATCAGCCTTAAGCTTCTGATTCAAATCCAATGGGCTAACAACAGAATGAACATGCATGCAATCATACTCTTTGACTCGATCAAAAGTAAACTTCCTCTAATTAATACAACTCTATCAGGTAAGGTAGTGACCTCAATACCCAAAAAATAATGAAGAGAGCCCAAGTCTTTTATCTTAAACTCATAATCTAGAAAGTTTTTCAAGCCTGAAATCTCATGTAAGTCATCACCACTAAGGATAATATCATCAACATAAACATCTAGGATGATAAGATGAGATGGGGACCCTTTGATAAAAAGAGAGTAATCATTGAGTGAATGATGAAAACCTTTAAAATATAAAGCTTGAGACAATTTGGCATACCATTGCCTTGAAGCTTTTCTAAGACCATAAAAGGACTTGTTCAACTTACAAACCAATGGAGCAGCAGAAGAAGGAGATGAGACAGAAAGGCCATGAGGTAATTTCATATAGACCTCCGCATCGAACTCACCATGAAGAAATGCATTATTAACATCAAACTGAAATAAAGACCAATTCTTCTTAATAGCATCAACAATCAAACACTTGACAGTAGACATCTTCACTACATACAAAAATGTCTCATTGAAATCTACCCCCTCAACCTGAGTGTCCCCTCTAATAACTAGTCTAGCCTTGTATTTTTCTACTTCATCATTAGCTTTGTATTTAATTTATAGACCCACTTGCAGCTAATAGGCCTCGTACCTAGGGGTAACATAACTATATCCCAAGTGTTATTAGCTTCTAAGGCTTCAAACTATTTCCTCATAACATCCTGCCAAGATGGAATAGGGGATGCCTGAGAATAAGTATATGGTTCAAATTCTATAGGTTGGTCAGCAGAACATGAAAGGGAATTAGGTAGTTTATAAAGATAGTCCTTCAGATAAGAGGGATGAGTATGTGTTCTGGTAGATTTTCTTAGTGGTGCAACAGATGTAGCAGGAGACGGCGTAAATAGAATAAAGTCAAATAGAGCACCAGTAATGTGAGGAGAAGGAGAGATCAGAAGGTGAAGGTGAAGGATCAGAAGGTGAATGGTAGTTTTCAGAAGCATTAGGAAAGGATGGTTTATCAGAAAGGGAAGGAACTGAAAGAGGACTAGAAGGAGTAGTAGCATTAGGATGCAAGGGAACTAATGATGAGGTGGTTGACAATGGGGACTTTCACACCACTGGAAGGGAAAATCTGATGAGAAAGGAAAGAGTTGTTCATGAAAGATGACATCTCTAGAGATAAAGCACTGTTTTGACTGAAGGTTATACAACTTATAACCTTTCTTTGCAAAAGTATAGCCAAGAAAGACACATGGAATATCTCTAGGTTTCAGTTTGTCTCTATGAGGAATGGGAACAATAGCAAAAGAGAGGCAGCCAAAAGTTCTTAAGTGTGAATAGCTAGGTGTCTTGCCAAACAACAATTCATAAGGTGATTTATTTTGTAGTAGTCTAGAGGGTAGTTTATTTATGATATATGTAGCTGTAAGAAGGCAATCTCCCAAAACCTGATTGGTACTTTGGATTGGAAGAGTAAAGCCTTGGAAGCTTCTAGGAGGGTTCTATGTTTCCTCTCCACTATACCATTTTGTTGAGATGTGTGTGGACAACTAATTTGATGAATGATTCAATTTTCAGAAAAGAAAGAAACTACAACATTACTATTCCCTAATTCTAGAGCATTATCAGATCTTATTCTTTGGATGGTGACATGAAATTGAGTTTGGACCATCAATACAAAAGCCTTCAGGAGGGGAAATGCATTACTTTTGGATCCCATTAGATGAGTACAAGTGCATCTAGAGAAATCATCAACAATGGTAAGGAAATATTTGGAGCCTGAATATGTAGAAGTGTGATATGGTCCCCAAGTGTCAACATGAACAAGTTGAAAAGGCTTAGAACTATGAATAGAACTATCAGAAAATGACAATCTAGTTTGTCTAGCCATGGGACAAATATAACATGGAAAGGACTATGTAGAAGAAATATTAGAGGAAATTTCAGAAATACTTTTCATCTTAATAAAAGGAACATGTGCAAGTCTATTATGCCAAACAATGTCCATCTTATTCATAGCAACTTTATTACAAGAGGGAGAATCTGTATTTATAATACAAGGAAGATGACAAGATGCTGCAGGAATTTGACACAGTAACTTGAGGTTCAGAAGGCTTTTCCCACACAAATTTGTACAACCCATTGTCCAGTTTACCAAGATCCAGAGGCTTCTTCAGAGAAGGGCCCTGTATGAGACATGAGAGTCTAGTAAACTTAATCGTACAATCAAATTGATCTGTGGGTTTGTGTACAGAGATAAGATTGTGCTTAAAGGAAGGTAGATAAAGGACATTGTGAAGAATTATAGATTCAGTCAAAATAAAGGAACCTGTGCAAGTAACTTTTACTTTATAACCATTTGGAAGGGACACTAGAAAAGGAATAGCCAAAGGTGTGATATTAATGAGATATTCTTTATTTGCAGTCATGTGGTCAGAAGCACCATAGTCAACTATCCAAATTAAAGAATCAGATTGGTTTAGCAAAGTAGAGTTAAAACTATATACTATATTCTTAGGCACTAGAGTACCATCAAAATTGGCAGAACTCGTGATATTGAGTTGAGGACAAGAATCAGAGACATGGGATTGTTGCAGAAGAGAGAGCAATTGATAGTATTGCAAGTTTGTTAGCCAGGCACCACAGAAACATTTTCAACAATAGGCACAATAAAAGTCTAATTGAAAGAGGTGCACTCAGAAGCAGAGAATTCAGAATCTGTCACCATATTAGCAGCAACTTTTCTGCCCTTAGTAAACTTGAAGTTAGTAGGAAAGCAATGAAGCTTGCAACACTTATCAATTAAGTGTCCAGGCTTCTTGCAATAATTGAAGAAAATATTAAAGGTCCTGGACTGATTATCAAAATTCACTCTTTGAGTAAACTGTCTTTGCTGCCCCTGGAATTGCATATTCAGCCGGGGTTGAGTAGTTTTATTAAGGGAGTTCACATTAAAGGAGCTTGCTTCAGGGGTAAATTGAGAAGGTGGGTTGACTTGTCTTTGCTTTATAGACATTGTCAAGGTATGGCAGAGGTTGCATCATCAACATATTGCTTCTCACACCAACATAAACCTCATTCAATCCCACGAGGAAATGATGGACCTTGTCCTCCTCTTTCTCCTTTTGGAGACCCTCTTTAGCAGTACAATTGCAAGAATTTGCATGACTAGTGCACATTATTGCCAATTCATCCCCGGTTCTCTTAAGTTTTGAAAAATATGAATCAATATCAAGGGATCCCTGATAGGTAGAGGCAAGTTCTCTTTTTAGTTCAAAATCTTTAGTCCCATTTATACTACCATAACTATTATTTAATTGTTTACATATACTTTCGGCTGTCTTAGAGTATTGAACACTTTCATCTATATTCGGTGATAATGAACTTGTTAACAAAGATATCACCATATTATTACAATGATCCCATTGTTTATAATCAGGGGGATTTGCAGTAGGTTTAGGGCACGAACCATCTATAAATGCTTTTTTTTACTAGAAGACAATGACACTATCATACTATGCTTCCAACCTCCAAATACGCACCCCAAAAAGGGTACAGGAACCAGGGACACAACAGACACATCAGCTGATAGAAGAAATAGAGGGGATCTAGGATTAGGAGTATACGCGGAAGAAGAAGTAGAACCAGTCATGGCTAGAACAACTAAATCACCAACAAAAACTGTAGAATGAAATCAAAATCCAACACATGCAAAAGAGAGATACAAATACCAGCATTTTTCGTAACCTGAAGAAATAATGCCTTGATACAGTAAAACAGCTTCAGCGAATAAACAAAAATGGAGGAAACCCTAGCTCAGAAAAGTCGAGCAAAACCCTATCTCGAACAAAACTCAATTTCCAGCTACCAAACCGTAGAGATTCACTATTATCTGCCGTAAAATGGATTGAAATGTTAAGCAGCAAACTGTTTTTGGCGAAAATCACAAAAAACATCACGGTGCTCCGACGAAGACAAATCTCGATGAAAATTGGATGAAAACAAACAAGGGGAACACCGTTCTACACAGACAAGCACGATCTAAACAAACTCCCGCCCTGATATCATGTTAAACCAGTAAAACAAGACCGGAAATTGAAATTCATTAATGGAGGTTGAAGGCTTTCTGGAAGGTTCTTCATCGGAGAAACATAAGAGAGAGATTATGAAAATAACTGGCCAACCTTTAACAGTTGTGGCCTCCTTGTATTTATAACATATCCATACAATGTAAAGAATGGCTAACTACTAAGATATCTACAATGCTATGTTGATAGAGAAAAAGGATAACTAGTACAAAATACTATAAAAGGCTAAGCATAAAATAAATATCTGGGCTAAATTTAATTATGCTACTTTGGGCCTGAAATAATGCAGGATGGAGGCCCAACAAAATTTAACGGCAAGAGGACAGTTACTCTGACGTCGTCACAAGAATTGACTAATTGTAAGATTCAACCAAGCTATGAACAAGAAGCAGATTTAAGGTGTTGTGATTTTATTACCACGATTTGAACACTTTCATATCTTAAACACTACAACAATGATTAAACAGGAATCGAACGAGTTCAAATGACCCGATAACACATAACATTGAATCAAACAGATAATAGCATATCACAAGTCATTGTAAATGTTTAAAAAATTCAATATGAATCTAACATGAGGAAATTTTTGTGATTTCATAATTCAAACATTAAGTAGTAGTACAAACTCAAGGGAAAATTTACTTGGACAACAGGAAAACAACAAAACTAAACCCAATAAAGGGTGTGAAGCTTGAAAATAGAGCTCAACGACTCTCTAGGCAGTAGATTCGAGCAAATCCCAGCTGTAGAAATCAAGATGGCAAGACTTGAGTCTCGAATAACAATAGAGACTGCAACAAGCACCAGTAAATTCTCTTATATTGAAATTTTTTGCTTGAAATATTACATTGGCACTTTCCAAATCGAACAAACAATAGAAAACTTGAAACCAAACTTGAAGTTGCTGTTTTTGTGCATTAAAAGGCAGATTTCAGTTGATTTTAAGCATCGTGCTGGCTGATTTTCACACTGGCTTCAAGTTGGATTTTGAGGAGTTTTCATGTTTGCATTTTAGAGTCATTTTCGAACTATTTCTAGATGGTTTCTCACAACCATTGTTGCTGCGTTCTTCCCCAGTTGTTGCAAAAGATTTTTAGGTTTTTTGGTTGAGGAGGAAGGCTAATTTGGGTGAATTTACAGCTGCTTTAAAGGCGTTATTTGGGTTAGTTCGAACCTGATTTTTGAGGTGAGAGAGCTGCTCGTTTTTTGTGTTTGTTTGGGAATGTTTCATCTGCCATTTGAAGCTAATTTTTGGGGTGCTTCGAAGAAGAAGATGAAGGGGGAGGGGGGGTTCCTCATTATTCTCTATTGAAGAAGGCTGCTTATGAGCCGTTTGGTGGTATAAATCTGAAGGGGAAGATCTACCCTAGATTTTAGGAAAGTGGGGTTTTAAAGAGAGGAGTTGAGCCAATCCGGGTCATGGGTTGGCGGGTTTGGGGCGACATTTGGGTAATTTCGGGCTAGGTTTGGCTAAATTGGCCCAATTCCGAAATTAACAACCCTTTTCAATTTAACTCTTTTATCCTCTTTTCTTTTCTTTTTAATTAAAAATCCTAGAAACCAAAATCCTAGATTATCTAAAAATGTAAAATTAAACTAACTAACTAATTATAAAAGCTACTTAATACTAAATTAAAATAGAAAAAAATCAATAAAAGGAAAAAGTGTAAAAATGAAATTTTTTTTGTGATTTCAATTTTTATAAAACAAGTAACTACCGATTATTACTAAAAATATAAAAATAAAACCTAAATGCCATGCGTGATATTTTTTTGTATTTTTTATGTTTTAAATTAAAAATGCATGGAAAAATGAAAATAATTAGAAAAATTCTACATTAATCCCTAAAACAACAAATAATTAAAAGAAAAATCTAATTCTTCGGGATTTTGTAGTAGTAATTTATGTGGGACAAAAATCACATGCTCGCAGCCGCCCCTCTTTGCTCAGAGACACGAAGGGTTTTTGGGCAAAGATAAATTGAGCAATTATGAGGGGTTTTTGCCCATTTTAAACTCCATGGGAAGCATTTTTGAAAGAGCGTGACCGAACCTTGCTTCAGAGGTTGCCTACATATTCTTGGCTATAAAGAAATTTGGTCAGTGTAGTTCTAGAAGTTTCGGTGACTGGGAGTACCGTGAAGATGTGATTTCATCTTTGCCGTTGTTTTTACTGCCTGCAGAACTCCGTATTACGACAAAATGGAATAAAAAAGCTAAACTAGCTAAGCCTATCAACTACGAGTTACAAGATTCCAATATATAAATCCCTTGAACCTTGATCTTGAGTCTTGGTTGGTTCTTGATGCAGACTCCGATATGAATCTTGATTCTCATTAACTGTAGGTGTCGGTTTCTTCTTATTCAGCTTTTTGGATCAAGGCGGGACATGCGAAGCTTGTGACTTCAATCATTACTTGAGCAATCCGCATCTTTACCACTTCTGCACTTTGAGTTAACTTTTTTTGTTCTTTTTTCTTATTTTCTTTATTTTGGATTGAGACTCATTCTTTTGGGCATCTCGAACCATGTGCCTCGAGGTCAAACTTGCTCAGACGCAAAAATAAACAAACGAACAAAATTTTTCTGCCCCAGTTTTCACAAGGAAAATGTTGTGAGTTATTTATATACATATATATATATATATATATATATATTTTTTAATTTATTTTATTTATTTATTTTTTTGAAAAATGCTAAAATAACGATTGTGTGTCTTTAGGAGGAAAAGATTAGGGAATGGAGCCCTATATCTAAAAATCTCAACTAGGTATTGGAGCCCTATGTTAGCAAAAGAACATTAGGGAATGGAGGCCCTATACTAAAATCTCAACTAGGATTGTTGCCCTATGTTGGCAAAAGACGACTAGGGGATGGATACCCTATGTCCAAAATCTCAATTAGGGATTGGAGCCCTATGTTGGCAAAAGGCGACTAGGGAATGAAGGACCTATGTATAAAATATCAAATAGGGATTGGAGCTCTATGTTGCCAAAAGAGGATTAAGGAATCGAGGCCCTTTATCTAAACTCTCAACTAGGGATTGGAGCCCTATGTTGGTAAAAGGCGACTATGGAATGGAAGCCCTATGTCTAAAATCTCAACTAGAGATTGGATCCCTATGTTGGCAAAAGGCGACTAGGGAATGGAGGCCCTATATCTAAAAATCTAAACTAAAGATTGGAGCCCTATGTTTGCAAAAGGCAACTAGGGAATGGAGACCCTATGTCTAAAAATCTCAACTAGGGATTGGAGCCCTATGTTGGCAAAAGGCGACTAGGGAATGGAGGCCTTGTGTTTAAAAACACTCAACTAGGGATTGGAGCCATATGTTGGCAAAAGACGACTAGGTAATGGATTCCTTATGTGATGACCCGACATGTCATCATGTCGCATAGGCAGCATTTGGCATATTTTAATTCAATGTGGAAGCTTACATAAGAGGAAGGCTAGCATTTGTGAGAAGATTCTAGAGAAATATTGATATTTCCTTTGGAAGACACTAGATCCTTATGGATTTGCTAGGAATGTCTGTGGAATCTTCTAGGCTTGTAGAAAATTCTGGCGAAGGGACTTGTAAATATTAAGGACTTGTGGAAAAATTATTATTTACACACTATCTCCTAGGTGATTATTATAAATAGGGGGTCCATTCATTTGTAATTCATCAACAAAAACAATTCAAGTTCTCTCTAATACAAAGCTTCCTTTAACAATTCTCTTGTGTTCTTTCTTCCATTATGTTAGCGATCTTGAGTGTAGTAAGGCTGACTTGGAATTGTAAGAATGTGAGCAAGTTGTGCGAGATCGTAAATGAGTTGTCAAGTGTCGCATATGTAGTTAGTTAACAACTAAGGATATGACAATGTAGTATCATAGCGATGGTTTCAGCTATGGGAATAGCGAACGACGAAGAAATTAACGCTGCCAACACCCAAGCCAACGTCATCCAGGATGCTGCTGGCAAGAGAGTCTGTGGAAAAAAGAGGAATGCCACCAACAAGAGCCAGGAGGTGCCACCCGAGGTTGTGTCAAATGAAGGACTTACATCCCAAGAACCATCTGCCACTAAGTTGAGCGTGGATGAAGTGGAGGTCCTACCTAAGGATGTCTCGCTCGGTAAAGAGTGGGTGATTAAAATGAACGCGAGGATGGATGCCATGGAGATATTTAGCCAATTCTTGGGGAAGGTCGAAGTCACCTTTAGCATTCTTGAGGGGCACACTCTTGAAGAGATTGAGAGTATCCAAAATGACTTGGAGGGATGTACACAGACCGAGATAGAACTAAGGCAAACTATCACTGCATTAGAGTGCAGACTCATAGAAGCTTTGAGTACTATCGATGCTATGAAGGCAAATATAGAGTCACTCGATGAACATGTCAATGCTGGCGTGACCGAGGCAGTCAGAAATGTGGTGGTAACAAGGGAGGCAAAGATCAAGACTCCCAAAACCCCCGGTGTTTAAAAGTGTTCGTGATGAACAATAAGTGGAAAACTTCCTTTGGCACTTGGATAACTACTTCAGGTACGACACAGTGAGGGACGATGAGGCCAAGATCAACATTGCAGTATTGTACCTCTTAAAGACTGCCATTCTTTGGTGGAGAAGGAAGATGGCCAACGTGGATAAAGGTCTATGTACTATTAGCACATGGGATCAGTTCAAAGTCAAGTTTAAGTGACAATTCTTTCCAAACAATGTCTTGTACGAGGCAAGGTGCAAGCTTAGGGAATTGAAGCAAACATGGAGCATACGTAACTCTGTCAAGGAGTTCAATACCCTTACGCTTTAAATACCCTTACGCTACGCCAAGAGGAAGGCGCAGGCCGAGAAGAACGGATGCTATATATGCGGAGGGCCACATGTCTTCAGGAATTGTCCTAACCTCAAGATCCTCAGTACCATGGTCCATGAACGGATGGAGAAGCCACAAGGAGAGAGTTCGGGAACCGCACAATTGGGTCAGATCAGATTATGTGGTGTTTTCACGAAGCAATCTATCCAACCTACCGAGAATAGAAATTAGTACATGGATCTCACCATCAATAACAAGCCCGCTTGTGCAATGGTGGATACTGGAGCAACACATAATTTTGTGATTGAGGCTGCCACAAAGAGAGTAGAATTAAAGCTTGCTCCAACCAACTCTTGTGTCAAGATCATGAATACCGAGGTACAAAATACTCGTGGGGTAGCTAATGGGGTTGGTGTTGATAACAAGGGATTTTGTCATGTTTTATGCTCCTTCTTACTTACGCTTTGGTTATAAATTGTTACAATATATTCCCAAAAGGCTCATAAGTGTGCTTGATTGTAGGTTTAATCATCAAAGTGACGAAATTTCAAAGATCGGCTCAAAAGGAGTGAAACATACTCAAGTATATGAGACCAGGCATTTGAGGACTAGCAGGCATAGTGCGGACTGCGCAAAGTTGACTGCAGCCTCACTAGGTAATTCAGAGAGTTGACAAAATAAGGTGAAGGCAACGCGGCCAAGATACAGTTTTGTGCAGATGGCGGTGAAGGCTCCGCGGCCGCACTTCCCCTTTGTGCGGTCCGCGGATGAGAGATTCACATAGTTCACAAAAACAAGGCTGAGGCAACGTGGCCGCGATACAGTTTTAGCACCACGGTGAAACCTCCGTGGCCGCACTACCCTTTTGTATGGTCTGCGGAGAAGAGATTCAGAGAGTTGAAATTATGCGAAGCCCAGGCCATGCGGTCTGCGGTCGTGATTGTGCGAACTGCACCAGATGCTTCCGCGGCCGCTGTCTAAGGAGCTAAACTTCAGAGAGCTAACTTTTGATATTCAAGAGCCTAGTGCAGCCGCTGTCCATTTTATGCGACCCACACTTACCCGCAGGGGTATTTTTGTCCAGTTTTTCTAGCTTAGTATAAATAGAACATTTTACCATTTTTAGGTCATCAGTTAATTCCAGAACAGAGCTGCGCTTGTGAGAATACTAATTGTAGCCATTTTTGGCATCTTAGCTTCAAATTAACAATATATTCTTGTAATTTAATTTAGCATTTAGTTAATATGTCTTGTTCTTTATTATTTATTTGTTTTCCTCTTCAAGTATGAGTAGCTAAACCCATTATCTAAGGTTGTGGCTTAACCCTAGTGTGGGTAATTGATATGTGGAGCCCTCTAGGGTTAGATTTACTATGGGTGTTTGCTATTTTGGTTGATTTTATATTTTAATTCATAAATTGGTGGTTGCAAATACTGATTTGTGCTTTGCGGATTTATCTCTTCTTGAAAAAGAAAGTCTAAGTCTCCAAAATTGACCCAACAAGGAATTGGAATGCACCCATGAGAAATGATAGTCCCAAATTAACAGGTAAAACCTCGAGAGAGTAATCACCCTACTTGAACCCTTGTTGCTTGATCTAATTTGCCTACCTATTTGATCTCGAGAGAGTCAAATGGGCAAAATCTCTCTCATTACCGAGAGGTATGAGAGTGGGTAAAATTTTGCAATGGTTATAGCATAAGCCCCATTTATGTCAATCGAATCTTAGTAACATTTACCTGTCAATTAACCACCTAGGTGATATGACGACCCTAGTGCCCTTCTCTCCATTAGATACAATCTTAGCAATTATCTCATAGCATAATCTAGTTTCAATTAGTAGTTTGATAATTGTAGTTTATAATTGAAAAAACCCAAAAATGTTGGAAGTGACATTTGGAGCAATTACATGATTCGAGTCTAGATACATACCCATCTCCAAGTTCTAGATCTCTGATCAATTCGATCGCGACCCTCATATCGGGTAAAAGCTATTGCGACCCCCTCTTCCTACTTTGTAGTAGTGTGGAGTTGGCAGTGATCAGGTGTCAAATTGGGAACTTGGAAAGGTATGAAAAACTTTACCTTAACCGCTATGGATATCTTTGACATCATACTGGGGCAGGAGTACTTTAGACATTGTCATACTTTAATTGACCCCTACCTCCAATGTCTCTTGGTTATGGAGTGAGAAGGAGATTGCATGTTACCTACAATGACTATGCCACACAGACAGATCCATGAACAACTCTCAGCTATGTAGGTTGCTAATAGTATCAAGAAGGGGGATCCGACGTTCGTGGCAACCATTTCAACTTTAGAGGAAGACAAGAGTTTAAAAGAGGCACTGCCACCTTGCATATAGAAATTGCTTGAGAAAAATAAAGTTGTCATGCCCGAGGAGTTGCCTAATCACCTACCGAGGTGGATCACAAGATTGAGTTGGAGCAAGGTTCTAAGCCACCCGCATTTGCCCCATATCGTATGGCACTGTCCAAGCTAGAGGAGCTCAGGAAACAACTAAAAGATCTAATAGACGCTGGTCACATTAGCCCATCAAAGGCACTTTTTGGCGCACCAGTATTGTTCCAAAAGAAGAAGGATGGATCGTTGCGTTTGTGCATAGACTATCGAGCACTTAATAAGGTCACAATGAAGAATAAATACCCAATACCGCTCATTGGTGACCTTTTTGATAGACTTGGGCAAGCCAAGTACTTTACCAAGGTGGATATTCGAAAAGGCTACTGCTAGGTTTGCATTGCAGAAGGAGATGAACCAAAGACATCATGCGTAACGAGATATGGAGCATTTGAGTGGTTGGTGATGCCCTTCGGCTTAACCAATGCACCAGCTACATTTTGCGCCCTTATGAACAAGATTTGTCATCCCTACCTTGATCAGTTCGTGGTTGTCTACCTAGAAGACATAGTCATCTACAACAACACCTTGGAGGAGTACATGGATCACTTAAGGAAGGTTTTCAAAGTCTTGCGGGAGAATGATATGTACATCAAGAGGGAGAAATGTGAGTTTGCACAATTAAAGATGCACTTCTTGGGCCATATCATTAGCAATGGAGAGCTACACATTGACGAGGCTAAGGTACGTGCTATCCATTAGTGGGAGGCACAAAAAAAGGTAAGTGAGTTGAGATCCTTCCTTGGCCTTGTTAACTACTATCGTTAGTTCATCAGTGGCTACTCAGCCAAGGCCGTACCATTTACTGAGTTGCTAAAAAAGAACAAGCCATGGGTTTGGACTGAGCATTGTCAAAAGGCATTTGAAGGCCTTAAGATAGTTATAATGGAGGAGCCAGTCTTGACGTTACCCGACTTTTCCAAGACATTTGAGGTGCGCACAGATGCCTCAGACTTCGCCATTGGGGGTGTCCTAATGCAGGATAAACATCCCATAGCATTTTAGAGCTGGAAGTTAAATGATACGGAGTGGCATTACACGGTGTAAGAGAAGCAAAACACTACCATTGTGCATTAACTTTGTACACGGAGACATTATCTGTTGGGGTCGAGGTTCGTGGTCAAGACCGACAATGTGGCTACTAGCTACTTTCAAACACAGAAGAAGCTCACACCAAAATAGACTAGGTGGCAGGATTTCTTAGCCCTGTTTGATTATGTGCTGGAGTACAAGACGGGCAAAGCTAATGTTGTAGCCGAGCTTGTTGCAATCACTTCAACAAGATGGGACATTTGTGAGTCTATAAAAGAAGGCATGTATCATGATCCAGCAGCCAAACAACTTATCGAGTTAGCCTACCAGGGCAATACGAGATGTTTTTAGGTCTAAGATGTCTTACTGCTTACCACATGTTTGTCGGTCTACGTGCCTAAGTTTGGAGACATTAGATAGCAGATCATAAGGGAGAGTCATGACACAATTTGGGCTGGTCATCCAGGCCAATGTCACACTAGGGCCTTGGTTGAGTCAGTCTACTATTGGCCACGCATGCGAGATGATATAGAGTGTTATGTACATACTTGTATTGTCTGTCAACAGGATAAGGTTGAGCAACAAAAACTCGGAGGACTTTTGGAGCCACTACCAGTTGCAGAACGTCCATGGGAGAGCGTGACTATGGACTTTAACAATTGCCTACCGAAGTCCGACGGTTATGGTACTATTATGGTGGTGGTGGATAGATTTTCCATATATGCCACCTTCATGCCTGCATCACCAGGTTGCACTGCCAAGGAAGTCGCAAAACTATTCTTTAAGAATGTGGTCAAGTATTGGAGCTTACGAAGGCATACTATCAGTGATCGAGACCCCCGTTTTACTGAAAACTTTTGGAGAGAGTTATTCGGAATACTTGGCACAGAACTGAACTTTTTCACTAGTTTCCACCAACAGACAAATGGACAAACGGAATGGGTCAATGCTTTACTAGAATGCTACTTGAGGCATTATGTAAGCACGCATCAGAAAGATTCCTCAAGGCTCCTAGACATCGCCCAATTCTCTTATAACTTACAGCGGAATGAGTCCACGAGGCGGACACCATTTGAGATAGCCATAGGCCAACCGCTACAAACTCCACATTCATTACAAATTGCGTTCAAGCGAAAAAGTTTGGGGTCTTATCATATGGACAAAAGATGGAAGAAGCAGCTTGACACTGCTAGGTCCTACTTGGATAAGGCAGTTATGATGAAGAAGAAGTTTTCGGACAGTAAGCGCCGTCCCACGGACTATAGAGTTGGGGACATGGTCATGGTAAAGTTTAACATAAGATAGTTCAAGGCACTACGTGGCATGCATCAAAATATGATTCGCAAGTATTAGGGGAAATTTAAGATCGTCACCAAGGTAGGAAAGATCTCATACAATATTGACATGCCACCGTATCTTAAGATCTACCTTGTCTTCCATGCCAGCATGCTTAAGCCATTTCATGAAGAAACAGATGATCTGATTAGTGGCCAATCAAGTTGAGCACCTATGACTATCACCATCTCGCATGATCGGGAGATTGAGGCTATTATGGATTACCAGGCCAGGCAAAAACAAGGGCAATATTAATGCCATGTAAAGAGTGTGTCGACCCGCCATGTCATCATGTCACATAGGTGCCGTTTGACATATATTAATGCCATGTGGAAGCTTAAATAAGAGAAAGGCTAGCATTTGTGAGAAGAATCTAGAGAAATATGGATATTTCTTTAGGAAGACCCTAGATCCTTATGGATTTGCTAGGAATGTCTTTGGAATCTTTTAGGCTTGTAGAAAATTCTAGAGAAGGAATTTACTTGTAAATATTAAGGACTTGTGGAACAATTATTATTTACACACTAGCCCCTAGGTGATTAGTATAAATAGGGGGCCATTAATTTGTAATTCATCAAGAAAAACAATTCAAGTTCACTCTAATACAAATCATCCTTTAACAATTATCTTGTGTTCTTTCTACCATTCTCTTAGAGATCTTGAGTGTAGTAAGTCTGACTTGATATAGCAAGAATGAGAGCAAGTTGTGCAAGATCGTGAGCGAGTTGTCAAGTGTCGCACGTGTACTTAGTTAGCAACTAAGGACATGTCACCTATGTGTAAAAATTTCAATTAGGGATTGGAGCCTTATATTGGCAAAAGGCGACTAGGGAATGGAACCCCTATGTCTAAAATCTCAATTAGGGATTGGAGCCCTATGTTGACAAAAGGCAACTAGGGAATGGAGGCCCTATGTCCAAAATCTCAACTAGGGATTAGAGCTCTATGTTGGCAAAAGGCGACTAGGGAATGGAGGCCCTATGTCTAAAAAATCTCAACTAGTCATTAGAGACCTATGTTGAAAAAAGGTGACTAGGGAATGGAGGCCCTATGTCTAAAATCTCAACTAGGGATTGGAGCTCTATGTTTACAAAAAGGCAACTAGGGAATGGAGGCCCTATGTATAAAATCTCAACTATTCAGGTGGGATATTGACTTTTGCATTGATTAGGCTCTAGGCACTCAGCCTATTTCTATCCCGACGTATCGTATGGCCCCGCCTGAGTTGAAAGAGTTAAAGGAGCAGTTGCAAGACTTGCTTGAGAAGGGTTTCATTAGACCCAGTGTTTCTCCTTGGGGTGCGCTGGTGTTGTTTGTTAAAAAGAAGGATGGGTCAATGAGAATGTGTATTGATTACCGGCAATTGAATAAGGTTATAATTAAGAATAAGTATTTGCTGCTGAGGATTGATGATTTATTCGATTAGCTTCAGGGTGTAAAGGTGTTTGCAAAGATTGATTTGAGATCTAGCTACCATCAGTTGAGGATTAGGGCATTCGATGTCCCTAAGACAACTTTCCGCACTCGGTACGGGCATTATGAGTTCTTGGTTATGTCATTCGGGTTGACAAATGGCCCAACAACTTTTATGGGTTTGATGAACCGAGTGCTTACGCCTTATTTTGATTCGTTCGTGATAGTCTTTATTGATGATATATTGATATATTACCAAATCCAGGAGGAGCACGAGCAACACCTTAGAGTGATTCTTCATACTCTAAGGGATAGTTAGTTATACGCAAAGTTGTCGAAGTGTTGTCACACCTCCTTTTTCCGCTACACCCGCGAGGGCGTAATAAAGGGAGTTTTTCTAATTAAAGGACAATCGGAACAGGATTTAGTTATTAATTATTCAGAGTCGCCACTTGAGAGATTAATGGTGTCCCAAGTCATCGGTTTAATCTCGAACCGAGGAAAATATGACTCTGTTAATAGTCCGCGAACTAGAAATCCGGATAAGGAATTCTGTTAACCCGGGAGAAGGTGTTAGGCATTCCTGGGTTCCGTGGTTCTAGCACGGTCGCTTAACCGTTGCATTTATCTTTTATCCAATTTTATTACATGAAGAGCCTATGTGCCAATTTTACTTTTAACCGCTTTTATTCAATATTTATTTATTTAAGAGAAAGTGAACATCGTTTAAAGCGTGCTTTCGGATCACGTCACATGAAATGCACCCGCAATCCTAACCACTTTATTCAACGTTTTGGGATTTGATTTGGGTCGCATGAAATAAACACCCGAGTTTAAGAAGGTAATTTTATTAGATTCGCGTCTAAAGATTCTAACGCGTCATTATCTTTTGGGAGGGCCGTGAAATTCGCTAAACGGCCCTTCCCGATTTTCTAAATAGTTTTAAACCTTTATTGAGGACCCCGCAATTTTGCATTTTTATTGGGCGAGGCTCGTCTCATTTTTATTTTAAGGATAAGCCTAAAAGCAACTATCATTTTTCTATTTTTGTTTTGTCTCTAAAAGAAAGAGAAGGTCCTAATTAATTAATATTAAAGTTCAGACTTCAAGTTCAAGTTCAAGTCCGAGCCCAAACTAAAGGGAGAACCTTTTAATTTGAACCCGCTACCTAACTCAAAATCCAAACTTATGTTATTCCTTAAGTCTTGAATTGGTCTATTTGAATTAAGCCCAAATTGTTGGCTTACGGGACTGGGCTTGTAAAAAGGAGCCCAATCCTCATTTTCCTTCGTTTGCAAGTCGGACATCGAACCTGGAGTCCCAATTCCATTTCCAATTCCATTTTAATCAAACTGAAAACTAAATTTATAATTGTGAACCCGCAGCCATTTGAACGAATCACCTATATCTATTTCATCCACTTTCAATTAGCAGGCAACCAATTAATTCTAATCAGACGAATTGAGAATACACGTTAAATCCAAAAATAAACAATGAACTCAATGCAACGAAAGAGCCGACATCAACTACTAATATGCTGATATTCACTACATGCAGTACAAAATCATTTGAAGCACACGTTCCAGCCTAACATTAAAATTGAAATGGACATCACGTGCCAAGCTCAAAATCCATTGTGAATCCAAACTAAATCTAATTTTTATTTTTATTTTATAGAATACTGAAATGAAGCCATCACTAAACTACAATGAGTCCACGATTGATAGATACAAATTAACCATATAAAACAGTCACAGTTAAATACAAACTTCGCAGTTTGAATTTCATAGAGTAGAGATCAAATTTGACTACAATATACTATCACTTATGTCTATTTAATTATGGATGCAGCATCCAGCAAGTAAACATCTGAACATTTTCATTTCATGTACAAGCTTGACATTACATCACTTTTTGAGTTCAAATGTGTACCTAGAGAATAGAATTTTCAACAGAAGATAAAGGAGTCAACAGCAAGCAACCAACAGGTACCAGCAGTCAACAAATTGCAGCAAATTTCACCCAGAAAAGTACAGTAAGCCCAGAAATGTTTCCAAAAACCAAATAGACCAGTAGGTTGAACCAAAACAGTATCCAAAAATGCTCGAAATGACCCAGGAATTGAACACAAGCAACAACTGATCCACATACTACTTCAAACCATTCAGAATAGCAACAATTTAATCCTAAAGGGCAATCAGATTTCGAACACAGGGCTGAAATAGAGATTTCTTTTAATTTCATGCTACCTTAGGTTTAATTTGCATTTAGGAATTAAATACATTGAATTAATTGTGCTATTAATCAAAAATCACAAACAAAAAAAAATTTATCATTTTTACATAGTTAGATAATTAGCTTAATTTTACAATTTGAATTAATTTAGGAATTTAGTTTAGGTTTT
>MU683730.1:4611-25892 GCA_026770625.1 Nicotiana glauca
AGTACTTCCAACTCAGTGGTAATAGACATATATAATGACTTGAAAGTAGGAATTCCCAATATACAACAATGTAAAGCTAAGCCAGTACTCCTACACATTTAACAGTGTACTAACCTATAGAGACAGATAGAGCAGACATATATATATCAACGCATGAATGCAATGCACATGATCGCTATGGCGCGTAGCCCGATTCATGGGTACCCGGCACTTACTATGGGGGTTCAGACTCCGGAGGGGATCCTACAGCCCAAGCATAATATAATATCACACCCGCTGCGGCATGTAGCCCGATCCATGCATAGTCATGAATGCACAATCATACTTACCATTTTTAGATTCAGTTATCAGAATTTTAATTAGGTGTTTAAAACCTTAGAGTTTTACTAGCCATTTCGATACAATATTCAATTCAGGACAAATATCAGGAAAATATGTTATACGTTATGGGAACAGTGATAACAATCCCTACGGGATCCAAATAGTCGGCATAGAGCCCCAAATATCTCCATAACCATCCAAGTAGGAGGTTTACCGACTAATATCAAGCCAATGATATAGTTCAACATCATTCGGTCGGACTAGTTTACAGTCCTCAACCACAATCGACCCCGCACTCACCGTAGAGTACGTGTCTCGCCTCATCATAGCGTCATAGTGTGATATACCGGGGTTTCACACCCTCAGGTCATCATCTACATCTATTACTCACCTCGAACAGGTCGCGGGATTAGTCCGCTATGCCTTTCCCTCTTTAATTAATCTCTTTGCACGTCGAATCTGCTCAAAACCATAAGGAATATGTTACAATGAGCTAACGGGACATAACCCAATCGAAAGAACCCAAAAAATACTCAAAAACACGAAATTGGCAAAACCCGAGCCCCGGGTCCACTTCTCGAAAAAATTACAAAATTCACAATTCCAGAATCCTCGTCTCACCACGAGTCCGTACATATCAGTTACACAAGAATCGGAGTTCAATAGCCCCTTCAAATCATCAATTTAGCCTCTCTTAGGCTTCAAGCCCTAACCACCATTTTTACCCCTAAATTCCTTGAATTTTCAGTGATTAATTCATGTTTTTACGCTATAATATCATAATCCAAGTTCAAATATCCATACCTAATGATTCTCCTTCGAAGCCTCTTCAAAATCGCCTTAGTTCGCACCCCAAAATGATTTCTAACTTCTGAAAATCGAACCCACTGTTTCATTAAACCCTCTGACAGCTTTTGCTTCTGCGGTCCCGCTACCGCTTATGCAGGACCGCTTCTGCGGATTCCTCACTATTTTGCGGATCCACTTAAATTCCCACGAACCGCTTCTGCGGTAGCCGCCTTTGCGATCAAAGGACCGCTTCTGAGGTCTCACTCAATTTCCTCAGGACCGCTTCTGCGGTCACAAATCCGCTTCTGCGGAGACCGCTTCTGTGGAACAAGGTCCGCTTTTATGGAAAAACCTAGGCCACCAAGGGGCCGCTTTTGCGATCACTCAACCACATCTGCGGGACTGATTAAGTGGCTCTTCAATCGCAGATGCGGAAACAACAGAAGCCTTAACATCTGCTGCATTTCCAAGCATCCAAACTCCCGATTCATCATCCGAAACCATCCCGAGGCCCCCGGACCCCAACAAAAAACACCAACCCACACTAAAACACCATACGAACTTGTTCCAATCATAAAAACACGTCCTTTTAACACAAAAATCATTATATTACCACGGATTCAAGCCTAATTTTCCTTAAAACTTTCGAAACTAATATTCAAGCAAAAACCCGACCAAACGATGTCCGAATGACCTGAAAATTTGCAGACATATCTAAAATCACCTAACGAAGCTACTGCAACCCTCGGAATTCCATTTCGACTCCCGGATCAAAATCTCACCTATCAACCGGATTCCGCCAAAATTCCAACTTTGCCAATTCAAGCCTATTTCTACACCGGACCTCCAAATTCAATTCTGATCGCTCCCCTAAGTCATAAATCACCTCTCGAAGCTAGCCGAACCATCGGAATTCACATCTGAGCACTCTAACCACATAGTAAACTTCCGGTTGACTTTTCTAAAACAAACTCCCTTCTAAGAGGCTATATGCCTTATTTTCAACCAGAACTTATTCAATTACACCCAATAGACTCTATTACTGATATACAAACATGAAGCAACACAATAAAGGGAAGAACGGGTGGTAACTCACGTGACGACGGGCCGGGTCATCACAAAAGAGGCAGACGAGAGAACTATGTTGAAAGAAGTTCAATACTTAGACAAGGTAAGAGTCTAACTTTCGGAAACCAAAGATAATGGAGTTGTTGTCTATAATAGGATATGTTCCTCCTTAGTAGCCAAAGTTAAGGAGAAACGGTTTGATGAACCATACTTGTTGTAGCTGAAAGATGTGATTCACATGTATAAGATGATAACTTTTGAACATGGGGGAGATGATGGTACTTTGAGGTACTAGGATAGATTGTGTGTTCCAACCATAGATGGACTTAGTGAGGGAGATTTATTGGTGGGACTTCGTGAAAAAGAAAGTTGCAGACTTTGTGGCCAAGTGTCTGAATTGACAGCAAGTGAAAGTCGAGAAGCAGAAAACTAAGTATTTATGTCAGAATACACACATCCATTAATGGAGATGGTAAATATGGACCTTATAATAGGATTATCTCGCTCATTTTGAAAGCATGATTTTTATGAGCAAAGGTCTAGATTGCCAATTAGTTGGTTCGAAGTTGGCGAAGTGGAGTTGCTAGGACCAGATTTGGTCAATTAATCTATGGAGAAAGTCAAGTTGATTCAAGAGCATTTGAAGACAGCAGTTGCCAAAAGTCCTATTCGAACATATAACATAGAGACCTAGAGTTTCAAGTTGGTGATTGTGTGTTTCTAAAAGTTTCGCCTATGAAAGGTTTTATAAGAGTTGGGAAGAAAGGAAAGCTCAATCTCAGATACATCGACCCATTTAGGATCCTATGAAGGATCGGGTAAGTAGCTTATGAGTTAGAATTTCCACCATAATTGGTGGTCGTACATCAGTATTTTATGTTTTATGTTACAACATTCAAGTTTCCCGTATTCAAATTTCATGTCACGACATTTGTGTTTCCAGTATTCAGATCTCATGTTAGAATATTCAAGTTAGTTTTGTACTCAGATACTCATGTTAGTCCAGTACTTAGATATTCATGCCATCTTAATACTCAAATATTGATATGAGTTCAATGATAAGATAGTCACATTAGTTCAGCACTCGATTATTCGTGCCAGTTCAATATTCATATATCCACGTTAGTTCAGAATTCACATATCCATAACAGACAAGTATTCATGTATATGTATCATGTTATGCATATTATTATTCCCTATGGAGCTAGTGTTATGCTCTATTAGCTGGTAGGTATTTTTGAAAAATGTCGAAGGTATCTAACCTTCTCATTCAGACCTTATATTACAATATCAATGTCTTTCAGTGTTTAGTCATTTTAGTAGCCATTCAGTCTAGTAGCTATTCAGTTTAGTATATCATCAGTTCAGTAATCGTGTATTCATTCAGTTTAGTATTCAAGTGTTAACAAAAGTTCATGTTTCCTCCAAACCCATTTAAGGTTTATAGTTAGCCGAAGATATAGCCAGGAAAATCATTCGAGGACGAATGATCCCAAAGGGGAGATAATGTAATACCTTTTAAATTTGAATCAGTTGTGGATGCACTAAATGGGTATTAATGTGATGGTTATTAATTGGATATTATAATAAGTGTACGCGGCATATCATAAGTGATTTGGGGTCCAAGGAGAGACCTAAGTCTATGCCAAGTTGGAAAATTACATGATAGACACAAATTCCAAATGAGTACGCACAAGACCACATTTTGGACGAGCATATCTATAGATATATAAATTGTTAGGTAATGAACAACATTTAAAATGAAAGGTCTTCGAGTATAGTTTTTAACACTTCAAAGCGTTCATCATTTGGACATTCTTACAAGAAGTTATGATCAAATTATCAAATTCAGACCACCTCGTTATTTTGGCAGATAGCGAAGCGAGGCTCGCTTCACCAGATCGGGTGCGGATCCTGCCTTCCCTTGAAGGTGCTGGATAACAAAGTGAGGCTCACTTCACCAGACTGGGCACACCCCAACTAAGGCCTTTTTAAGAAAATTTGGGGTTTCACTTCCCCCATTTCCTTTTGGACGAATTTTATGGTTTTCCCCCACTCTCTCAAAACCTCCAACTCCTCCCATCTTCAAAGTAAGCAATTGTAACGACCCGACTGGTCATTTTGAACAATTGCATCAAGTTCGACAGTTTGAGGTTATGAGAAGCTTCATATTATGTGTATCGACCTACGTGCAAGGTTGAATTTAGTTACGAATAATTCAGATTCAAATTGGAAGAAGGAGACTAGTTTTGGAAGTTTAAACGGTAAAAATTTGACTGGAATTGGACTTTTGAGTAAATGTCCTCGGAATGGGACTGGAATTGGACTTTTGAGTAAATGTCCTCATAATGGGTCGTGGGTGGTCTCAACAACTTCATATGATAATTTGGGACTTAGGCGCGCGTCCGCATTCGGACTTGGAGGTCCGTAGGGTAATTTGAGGCGTTTCAGCGAAAGTTGAAAAAGTTGAAGTTTGGAAAATGGAGAAGTTTGACTCATAGTTGACTTTTGTGATATCGGGGTTGGAATGCGATCTTGAGAGTTAGAACAACTCTATTACGTCATTGTGGACTTGTCTGCAAAATTTAGCATCATTTTGGGTTGATTTGATAGGTTTCGGCACGAGTTTTGGAAGTTGGAAGGTTTGAAAGTTCCTAAGTTCGATTCATGGATTCGTTGTTTTAGTGTTGTTTGATGTGATTTGTGACCTCGAGAGAGTCCGTATTAAGTTAAATGACTTGTTTGTGTGCTTGGACGAGGTTCCGGGGGCCTCAGATGTGTTTCGGGTGGGCTACGGGTCATTTTCCCTTGTTTTTGAACTACTATTTTCTGCTTTAGTATCCTCTTTCGCAATCGTGAGCTACCTTCCGCATTCGTGAAGCTTTGTTGCTGACCACCTAGAAATCCTTGTTCGTGTTCACGTTTAGAGCCTCGCGTTCGTGAAGATCTGTTGCTACCTTCATCACATTCGTGTTATCCCCAGGCGTTTGCGTAGTTGTGTTGTTCCACTCTTCGCGTTCGTGTACTAGCTCATGCGTTTGCGAAGAGCAGTCTCTGGTCCATAATATTTTTCTTCTTCGCGTTCACGGACGTATTGTCATGTTTGCGATGAGTAACCTGGGCACCTTCCTTTTTATTCTTCGCGAATGCGATACTTCCTTCATGTTCACGATGCATTAAGACCATGGCAGAATAAATAGTACACTATTCTGAGGATTTGCTATTTTCACCATTTTTGGAGTTCTAGAGCTCGGTTTTGGGCAGTTCCTTATAGGTTTTTCAAACAAAACGATTGGGTAAGTGTTATTCACCTTGAATTGATTATGTTCCATGAATTTGTCTTCATTTTTATCATTTAATTTGTGATTTGGTTTGAGGAAAATGTTTGTTTTTGAAGAAAATTCCTAGATGAAAAATCATGATTTCAGGGGCTAAATGGTATCGAAATTTAATAAATTTAGTATGGTTGAACTCATATTGGAATAGGTATTCGATTTTTGTAAAATTTGTCGGGTTCCGAGGTGCGGTCTAGGGGGTCGACATTTGGACCAATTTTTAGATTTTGTTAAAGATTGAGACTTTATTATCCGGAATAGTTTCTTATATGTTTTCTTTGTGCTTTAAAGTTAATTTGGATATATTTGAGCCATCCGGAGGTCTTTTCACCTGAGAAGTGCATTTTAGAGTATCAGTTTATCGTCTTTGAGGTAAGTAACTTTCCTAGCCTTGTGTGGGGGACTTCCCCATAGGATTTGAGTCTTCTATGCTAATTGTAGTTCGTGCACGCGAGGTGACGGGTCTGTGCTCGGACTTATTCGTAGGAAATTTACCTCTAGGGTTCTTAGGTCCTTATGTTCATTATGTGCAAAGTATTCTGTTATGATTGAGTTTCCTAATTATTGCATTACCTCTATATGTTCCATATGATGTTGCTAGCTTTCCTCTAATTCCTACATGTTACTTGACCTCTAATTGCCTTAATTGAATTGATTGCCTTCCTTATAATTTTGTATAACGACCCGATCGGTCGTTTTGAGCTTTTACACTTTGATCGCCAGTTCTCGGGCATGACTTTCCCCTTGTGATGTATTATAACTAATGCAAATCATTGGTTTTGTTTTTCAGGGTAATCATAATGAATTTGGAAGAACAATTCTCAATTTGAAGCTTTAAATTTAAAAGGTTTGACCAAGAATTGACTTGATTGTATATGATCTCGAAATGAATTTTTATGATTTGGTTTGCTCCGTTAGTTGATTTGAGACTTAGGAGCGTGATCGGAATGCATTTTAGAAGTCTGTGGAAGGTTTAGGCTTAAATTGGCGAAATTGAGATTTCGACATTTTTCGGTTGATAGGTGAGATTTTGATATAGAGGTCGGAATGGAATTCCAAAAGTTTTAGTGGTTCCGTTGTGTCATTTTGGATGTGTGTGCAAAATTTTAGGTCATTCGGATGTGGTTTGGTTGGGTTTTGATCAAAAGCGTAATTTAGGAGATTTTGGGATTCTTAGGCTTGAATCCGATGCGAATTTGGTGTTTTAATGGTGTTTTGAGCGCCCCGATGGTTGGAGCAAGTTTGAATGATGTTATGGGATATGTTGGAATGTTTGGTTGAGGTCCCGAGGGCCTTGGGTGAGTTTCAGATGGTCAATCAGACCATTTCATGTTGTGCAAAATTGCAAAAGTTCAGCTATTGGTGTTGCAGGTTTTTGACCTTCGCGTTCGCAATGCATGTTACGCGATCACGAAGGTGAGAGGTAGATGGTCTTCGCGTTCGCGTTTTCTCCATCGCGTTCGTGATGTTGTGATGTGTCGATTCTTCGTGTTCTCGAGGGCTAAGTCGCGTTCGCATAGAGGAAGAGGATTAGCTGGGGTTCCTTAATGCTCTGTTCTACATGTTCACATAGATAGGGTCGCGATTGCGTAGGTTTATGTTGCTGTGAATCGCGGTCATATGGTATCATTCGCGATCGCGTAGTTGGAAGATTCTGAGCATCGTGTTCTCTTGAGGATATACGCGATCGCATAGAGTGAAAATTGGGTTGTGCTTTGCGATTGCGATGGATTTTCCGTGATCGCTATTAAGTAAAATGAGAGCTGGGCAGAATGTTTTAGAAGCTCATTTCCGTGAATTTGAGGCTAAGTTCCTCCATCGCTGGTCGATTTTGAAGTTTTTGGAAGAGGATTGAAGAGAGATTCAAGGGAATCACCTGGAGGTAAGATTCTTGGACTAAAAACTCGATTATTATGTGAATTCCACCTAGAAAATCATGAAACCTAAGGCCAAAATTGAAGAACTAGGGCTTGAGAAATTGGACTTTTGATTTGGGATTTGATGGACCATTTAGGGTCGGATTTGAGAACTTTTGATATGTATGAACTAATGGGGAGATAAGGAATCCTATAATGTGAAAATTTCTGAGTTTCGAGAAGTGGGCCCGGGGCTCGGCTTTTGTTAGTTTCAAGATTTTTGGTATTTTTCGATTGTTTTCGCTTGGGCTTTGTTCCCTTAGCATAATGTGATGTATTCGTTCTGATTTTGGATAGATTCGACGCGCGTGGAGGTTAATTCGAGGGGCAAAGGCATCGCGAGCTAGAGATTTAGCCGGTTCGAGGTGAGTAATGATTGTAAATGATGCTCTGAGGGTTTGAAACCTCGGATTGCACATCGTAGTGCTATATTGAGGTGAGGCACACGCTTGATGACGAGCGTGGGGTCATGTACTATTGGGGATTGTGACTTTGTCCGTTCCGATTGATGATTTTACTGTGTATTTGACTGAAACTTAATTGTTATATCATAATTTGGGTTGATTGCCATATTTGGGCTTTGTTGTGCCAACTATTTGAAACCTTTGGGATTCTTATTACTATTTCCTCAATGTTTTGACTTATTAATTGAACTCAATCATGTTATTTTTCCACTGTTTTACTACTCAACTATTTTTACTCAATTTTGAGACTTAAATGATATTTTAAATGATGCTTTGGGCTGAGAAATAGTGTTTTACTAATGCTTGAGGGGCTTGTGAGTATTTTTGACTGAGGAAGGCCGAGGGCCTAGTTGTGAGGAAACACTGATACCGATTTGAGGCCGAGGGCCTAGGATTTGTACGCCATGCGGTAGCTTGTTGATATTGTTTATGAGATCGAGGGCCTAGATTTGATGCCACGAGATGGCTTTATATTGAGCTTGGGTCGTAAGGGGCCCCTCCGGGAGTCTGTACACCCCCAGTGAGCGGGGGTACCCATTGTGATGTGAGATATAGCCCGAGGGGCTGATATTGTATTATGTGATAGTCCGAGGGGCTGGTATTGTTCTGTGTGATTTTCAAGGGACTGGTACCGTTCTATGTGATATCTCGAGGGGCTGGTATTGTTCAGAGATATTGCCTGAGGGGCAGAATTGTTGACATTATGCCCGATGGGCAAACCTGTATGTGTTTATCTTTCATATTTACTTGTTAAACTATGGCATATGTGCCCAAGGAGCGGATTTTTTGTGCTTATCTGCACTAACTAATTTGAATTCATTTGCATAACTATTGAAAGGTCATTCTCAAAAGAAGTTTGAATTGAGCTAAGATGTTTTAAGAGATTTCACTGCTTCATTGTTATTCCTAAATGATTTTATACTACTTCTATACAGCATGTTGATATGCTTTATGTGATTTCTTACTGCTCAGTTGTTATTTACCTTTATTACTCACTGAGTCAGAGTACTCAATTTACTCCCTCCACCATGTGTGAAGATTCAAGTATTTTTGAACCCGATAGTGGGTATTGGTTGATCAGAGGCAGAGTCATCGGAGTTTAGCAAGGTAGCTGCCGGCGTTCGCAACATTATTTTTCTCCCTCTTTATTTCATATATCTGTTCTCAGTACATTTCAGACTTTTAGTTGTAGCTAGACCCTACTAGGCGCTCGTGACTTGTGACACCCCGATGTCGGCCTGTATTTATTTCTGAAGTGTTTATTCAAACTCATGTTACGCAATATTTGATTAATTGAAAAGACATTAAATTGACTCATTTAAATTATTGAATTGAATTGGGAATTGTGTCGACTGGCCTTGTCTTCACGATAGGCGTCATCACGACCGGGTTCGGTTTGGGGTTGTGACAAGTTGGTATCAGAGCCTAGGTTACATATGTCTCACGAGTTATGAGCGGGTTTAGTAGAGTCTCGCGGATCGGTATGGAGACGTCTGTATTTATCCTTGAGAGGCTGCAGAACCTATAGGAAAAACTTCACATTCTTGAATTTTTATCGTGCGTTGTTTAATTCAGCTTGAAATGTAACTCTTGAAATTCCTTAAAATGCATTCGTGTGCGTGTATGAGCGCTCAGTATCAGATGTTCCTCGATGGCTTGTGATTCCCTGATCGAGGGGAGAGATGTGATCTCTGTGAGTTGACGTTGGGCCAGTCTGGAGGACTTGAGGCCGGATCTTTGCCATAGCTTGAGCACAGAGGTACTGATTGTGGGAGCAACTATTTTTGAAGTTATATGTTTGGTATTGTCCCTATAAGTGGAAGTGACGGCTGGATAACTATGCGATGAGTATGTTGGTATTGCGAGATGTATCCATATGATTTGTAAGCGGCAAGAAGGGTATGTTGGAGTCTAGAAGAACTATTAGGTGCTTGAATTCCATCTTGATTCGAGGTATAGCCCCGAGTTATAGGTGTGTGAAGAATCTTTTCATGTTTTCCAGTTGTGAGTGAAGTAAATTTCATGTTGCGATATGAGTTTAGACTCAGGAAGACTAAGTGATTGCATAATATTTGTGACGGTTGAAGGTATACAGAAATGTTAATTGGAAGCAAAGCAGGTGGGTTATCTCCTGCGGAATGCTCTAAGGTTGTGTGATCCTTATGTTGTCTATTAGAAGACCTCATTTACAAGTGAAGAATATGTGTTGAAATCTAAATTGGATCGCTTAGAGTGTGGGTGTAACTGTTGCGAGATTTGCAAAAGAGTGAAATTCTAGATGATATATGTTTTCACAAGCTTATAAAGGATTTGAGTTTAATCTCACTATGGTACTATGGCATCAATAGAGTATAAGAGTTATGAGTGCTTGGGTGCATCTTGATCTATGGCTTCGAGCCAAGTGGGGGAGTTTGCTATTGGTTAGGCGACTGCACGGTTAGGTGCTATGTTGGTTCCAGTTTGAGGCATGTTGGTGAGCAGTTATGGCTTACAGAGATTGAGGTCGAGGATGGCTCGAGTGAAGGAAAATTTTGACAAAGGTTATATTATGCTTCGTAGGTGTGTGAGAATCACAGGATGTCTTAAGTTGTTGTTGGTAAAAGATGCTCGGTGCATAGAGTAGGAAGTTGCTTGGTTGTAATGGAATGATGTCACCTTTCGTGGTGTTAGAGTGATAATAAGGCACCGGTGGTTCTGTTCGTTTGATCAGGCTAATTGCAGTTTGAATAGAGTGAATGACTCTCAAGAATGGTTCTAATGTTTTCAAGATTCTACATGTAACAATTAGGTATCTTAAAGTTGTATATGTGGTTAGAAACCGAGTTTTCATAGGAAGAGGTCAAGACTTGTGGTATTTCTATATTAATTATGGGATTCTATATATCAGTATCGGGAAGGTAAAGGTAACAAATTTAGATTTGCAAGAGGTTCTTCAGAGTAAAATATTTTGGAATGTGGTACTTTTGGGAATATTTAAGAGGGTATTCAGCGGCTTATGAGCCTTAGACGGTGTGTCTTTATGCTGGGTTCTGTGTTGTAAGTATGGGTAGAGGAATTGTGATGATATAGAAAGAAGGAATACCAAGTTGAAGATAAATCAGAAGGAAACTCGGATAGATGGGGTAGCTTGGTAGGGGAGGTCGGATCGGTATGGTAAGGATATGATTAGCTCTTTGGATGCTTACGAGTAATGAGTCTCTGCAGGTGTTTCGTGGCAATTCTTTTCGGTTTTAGTGACATACCTAGCTTGGTTGAGTTAGAAGGATTCAGTCCTGATGAGTTAATGTTGTGCAAATGGAATTCGGGGAATTCTAAATAGTTTCCACCACAGTTAGAGAGGTATATTTTTCCTATTGGCATGAGGAGCATGGGATGTATAGTGGTTCTCTTCTAGATGGGATCTATAAGAAGTTCTTGGCCAGTGGAGTACGTAGTTGCTTGTGGTTCGGAAGGGATATGAAGTTCTCATAGTTATCTATGTTGTGGAGGATTGAGAATTGCATGTGTAAGGTTACAGTTCAGTTCTGAATGGAAAGTCATAAAATTCTTAGGCAGCATGGGTAGTTTTAGGTGATTAGATAAATGAGCTTTAGATGATTGGGAGGAATGATCTTCAGATGATTAAGGAAATGGTATTGCTAATCAGAGTGATTTGACGAGGGTTTATGTTTCAAAAAATGCAATATGATTAAGTTGATGGTACTTCGGTAGTACTGCGACACTTTCTTATTAGATCGACTATTGATATTCGTGTTTGCTTGATGGCACAAGGGAATTTTACAATATCTTTTGTGGAATTATTGGGTATTTGAGGTGTGGTATGCATTCGAGCGGCGGAATTGGGATCAGGTATGGTGATTTGTGTGCTATATGGAGTTGGAGACTGGGAGTTCTCATGTTCAAACTATATTGTAGTTGTGGGTCGCATGTATCGGCACTGTCTAGTGAATATCGGGGTCTGGATACTCGATCGAATCTTTTGTGCTTTGTATGTTGGATTTGGAAGTGATATTGGGTTCAGACTAGTTGTCTCCAGGTTGTGTCATTCTGGACTATTACGCTAAGGTGGCGCTATTGACCATGCCGGAAATGCCACGGATTGAGTGGTGAGTTGCGATGGATTATGTCCTAGTAGAGTGGTTTTATATTTCCAAGACCCAGTGGACGTCTGGGAAGGATTGTCTTTCTTATTTCGGCCTTCATGATGGATGTCAGTGCGGAGGCTTCTACCATTGATTTAGTTCCGGTGGTGAGGGATTTTTCGGATGTGTTTTCTTGTGGCCGGGCATGTCGTCGGGCAAGGTTGTTTATTTCAGTATTGATTCGATGTCGGGAACCGTATCGTATGGCACTGGCAGTGTTATAGGAGTGGAAGGTATAGCTTCAGGTTTCCTTGATAAGGAGTTCATTGGCATGCCAATGTGGATGCGTGTTCTAGCTCGAGTCAGCTTGGTTGGCCTTGAATTGTATTGTTGAGGGATGGGTTGATTCGACCGTTATTGAGATTATTAGTGATATGGGGAGATCTATGAGTTATCTTTCTGTGTTGCGAGACGTTATGATTTGTTGGTTATGGGCACATATGGTGCGGTTCATTTGGGGCTCATAGTAGAAATCGAGCGGGAAGAGTAATTGGGTGTGGCTCGGCGAATGGAGTGTCGGTTATGTCCTATTAGGTTTGCATTGGTATATGTTAGTTGTTTCAACATGGGTTGTGAGCACGTGATTTTTGCCCTAAGTAAATTATTCCCAAAATTCCAAATAAAATGATTTCTTTAATATTTTACAATTTTTGTGAATTTTGTTGAATTTTGTGCATTCTTATTTGTGCATGATAATTCATAAAAAAATACAAAAAAAATGCATTTGCATTTAGGAATTTAATTTCACATTTTAGTATTAATTAGTATTAATTTGTTTTAGAACAAAATATAAATAAAATAACAAAAATGGCCCATCTTGCATTTTTAGTTTAAAAAATGTTTTAGTTTGCATTCTAATTAGAAATTAATGGACAAGGAATTAGGAAATCCAATCTTTAATGTTAATTTGTTTTTTTAGTATTTTAATAAAATCAATAAAAATACAAAAATACAAAATAAAAAAAATAAAAAAATAAATAAACAAAAGAAGTAAAAACAAATTGAATAAAAAGAAAACTAAGAGAAAAGTGGGCTGTTACAATTAATTTTGAGCCCAAACTACATGCCCAAGCCCAAACCCCAAACCTACTTCAAAATCAACCCAGTCCACTTCAAGCACCCGGTCCAGTCCTGAGTTAGTGAAACGACGTCGTTTTAAAATAAGCAATTGATCTTGGCCATCCATTCATCATCATCCGACGGTCCAGAATTGATCTTGTATTTTTAATAAAACTGTCATAAAATCTTCACAAAATCAACGACAAAAATTGTCATCCTCGTACACCCAACCCTTTTCCCTGCAACCACCGTGCTCCAACCTATCTTCACCCTTCTCTACCGCCCTCCGCTCTATCACCGCCGGCCGGAAATCGTCGCTGCCGCCGGCGCAACCCCAATCAACCCCAAAATTTCACCCCTGAATCCCCGTCCCCTCCTTGTTCCAAATCTGTAAATCTTGTTCTTCAAATCCCAGCCATTTGTTTCGAATTTCAGATCGAAATTTCGGTCAAAACACAAACTCACCCAAACCACCCCAAAATTACACCATAGATTCTCCTCCGTCTCCCCATTCCAACCGTGCACCCAGTTTCCTTCGAATCAAACCCCACTTTCTTGAATATTTATTTAAATTTTTCGGCCAAAAACCCTAATTCAAAATCTTTATGATTTCGGACCGTAATATCCCTAATCATATGTTTTCTTTTAAAAACACACGATTAGGGATGTTACCTATCAGGAATCTTGGAAGATTCGGACTTTAATGGCTGGCCGGAGTTTGCTTTATTAGTAAGTTTTCTTTTCTGTATTTTCTTTAGTTTTCTGTTAGTTTGATTCTTTGTTTCATATATTCTATCAAGCTTAGTTTTGATTTCCAGTTTAGATATTGTTATAAATAGGTTAATTCTTTTAGGTCAATTTTCATTTATTTTGATTTGATTTGTTACTTTGAATGTTTAAATATTGGTTGAATCAATCGATTGTTAGCTTAATTAGGTTTCTTATTACTTAATCAGATTAATGTTTAATGCATGAAACAACAATTTTCATCTTTATTATGTCGATCCTGTTCTGGTAATTAGTTTATTTCAAATAAACTTGATAGGGATTTTTAGTTCAGTAGTATAGGTTAACTAGGATTTTAGTTTGTTCTTATTGATTTCTGTCCGTTTTGTGTCTTGGGAATTGACTTGGATTTAATTTGATTTCAGCTAACAATTTTATTTTAGTGTTAATGGTTTAGTTGTTAATTCAATAATAAGTAATTTGATATTGGTTTTGAGTTGGCCTAGTGATTGGTTATAGCTGTTGAGGGATTAATTGGATAGTAATTTCTGGGGGTTTTCAGGAGCAGTTTAGGCATGGGAAAAGGGTAGTTTTATTAGATTTAGTAATTGTATAAATCAGGCAAGGGTAGTTTAGGAATTTAAAGGGAATAGGAACATGATAGAACCTTCTAGGACATTCCAAAATAGGACTTAAGTGAATATTTCAGGAAGTTTAAAACATTACTTGGATAACAAGTTAAAGATAAAGGGACTAAACTGAAAATAATGAAGGACTAAAAGAGAAAAATAAAAATCTGAAGTTGCACCCTTATTTTGCCTATAAAAGGCATCAACATGCCTTGTTTAACAAGTTTAGACCTCTGAAAATTCCTAAAAACTCTCCAGCTCTGATTTTCCCTCTAAAAATCCTTTTCTTCTAGTCTGAATTTCAAGTTTGAATTTCAAAACCCCAAGAGGTTCAAATTTGAAGTCATCTAGTTCTAAACCTTCTTTAGATCTTAATTTTGGCAAAAATCCAAAAACAAACAAAAAATACAATAAAAATCCAAAAATATACTGTTACATTGAAGTTTTAGCTGGTTAATTTGAATTGCTAGTGTTCTGGACTCAATTATAAGTCAATTTGGGATTTATTCAAGTTAGTTTGGGTATTCTTAATTGCTGAAGGCTTTTTCTGAGTTTCTGGGTTCAATTTCAAGCTCATTTGGGTTTATTCGAGTTGTTGTTGGTTGATTTCCTGGTTTTGTTTGATTTCAAACTGTTCCTGGACTGTTGAATTCGTTTTGGGCTGTTGTTCAACCCTTGCTCACTACTGTTTGCTGATCTCGCCTGTTCCTTCTTATTTGCTATTTTCAGGTACACACTTGGGACTGATCTGATGTAATTTCTCCAGTTGGAATTGAAATGTAATTGATGTTGATCTCTGCTTTAGATTTTACTGCATAGTAGTTTATTATATTTCTAGTGATTCTAGGATTTGAGTGATGTACTCATTGCCATTAATTTGTTTGAAGTGGACTTTATGAATTGTTAGACTAATGACTACTCAATAAACTTAGTTTTATTTTGTGTAGTTTAACCTTTTAAAATTAGAATAATAGATGGAATAGGAAACTGATTTTTTGGTTCTATGATCTTCACTTGTATTGGCAACTGGAAATTCAGACTGTGGTGAGTAATTAGCAGACTCAGATCTGGTAGTAAGCTACTAATTGAAACTTGATCTTTAAATGAATTACATGCTCCTACTAGTGTAAGATCAGGCATCCTTTGATTTTTAAATTGCAATAGATAATTCGTTTGTGAACACAAGTCACGCATGGAAAGTACTGGAACTAATAGGCGCGTGGTATTTCTGATGTCAAATTCATTATGTTTGGTTGGATGTATACCAAGGAGTTGAATGTTCATATCCTGATTGGATTCCAAGTTAAAGCCCAGGATCGTTCATTTGTGCGCAAATCACTAAGCCAATTTGTAAACTAAAATCAGAAATAGGAAACAAACAACAATAAGCCTTGAATATGGGCCAGGATCTAATAGCCCTTCACTCAAATGGATTTGGGCCTGAATTTGTTTGCTCAAGGGCCCAATGCAAGACAACTCATCACAAAGCTGACATCAGTTTCCCCATTCTAGGCTATTTTTTAGGCCCAAAATTGTTAGAAGCTAAAATCCGATAGGAATGTGGGGAATTAATTCGCAAGTATAAAATTGGGTTTCGAATTAGGTAGTGGGTTCAAACTAAAAGGTTTTTCTCGTTTGTTTGTGTTCGGACTTGAATTCGAGGCCCGAATTTATAAATGTGAATTAATTAACCTTTAGAGACAAATAATAAATAGAAAATTTTAGTTTGCTTTAGGTTGGCCTTCTAGTAAAATGAGACGAGCCTCGCCAAACCAAATACAAATTGCGGGGCCCTCATTAAATACTTAATTAATAATACTTAGAATTCGAGATGGGCCGTTTAGCGAATTTCACGGCCTTCCCAAAAGATAACAACACGTTAGTCTTTTTAGACGCGATTTTAATAAAATTACATTCCTAAATTCGGATGTGCATTTCATGCAACCCAAATCCATATCCAAAAACGTTGAATAAGAATGTGTCGAGGATCCGGGTGCATTTCATGTGATGTGATCCGAAAATACGTTTTTAAACGACGTTCACTTTCGTAAAAAAATAGTTTAAAAGCGGTAAATAAATTATAAAATTGCACTATAGGTTGAAGCATGTAAAAAATTAGATTTTAGCCATTTATAATAATTTAAGCGACCGTGCGAGAACTATGGGATCCGGAGGTGCCTAACACCTTCCCTCGGGTCAACAGAATTCCTTACACAGAATTTCTGGTTCGCAGACTCCAATTGGAAAGTCGACAATTTTCCTCGATTTGGGATTTAAATTAAACAGGTGACTTGGGACACCAAAAGCCAATTCTATTCCAAGTGGAGACTCTTAAAAATAAATAAATAATCCCATTTCGAATAATGTCACTTAAATTGGAAAAACTCCCTTATACATTTATCCTTCGGGGTAGGCGATGTAAAAAAGGAGGTGTGACAGCTCTGCCGACTCTGCTGGGGACATGAACCCAGAATTCCGGTTCAGGGTTCAAAGAATTCGAGCTTAGTATAATTATTGTATTTGGCTTTATCTGATTTTTCTACATGCTTCCATGCTATATGTGCTAAATGTTTACCTCCTTGATATTTGTTGAAACTGTATATATAAACTTTTGCGAATCCCTTCCTCTTTCTGAGTCTTCTACATCATGGAGAAGGGTGCACTTCGTGTAGTTTCTCTTCTGTTTAAAGTTTTTCCCAATTTAGAACGAGGTTGGATATGTTGCAAAGTCGGCGGAACTTCTGTATCCCCGGTATGCTGCCTCCCCCTCGGCTCGAGTTGTCCTCTCGAGTAAGCCAGGTCTAGATCAATAAACCTAGGGCTTAAACCTAGAAGAACAAAAACTCATGCCGGATCCCTAGTAGGAATGTTTGTTTGCATCATGTGCATTTGACTTAGGGGACTCAATACAGGGGTTGGGTCCGTCTAGAACAGGTGACCTGAAATGAATTGACCATCCTGATGCATCTTACGTGCTACTTGCGCATTTTATTTGCTTGGCTTTGCATGTTGACCGGCTTGTATATAATGAGAGAAAACTGAAAACAAATAAGCAGTGTTAGGACTAAGTGAGAGTGACCATTTGTTTTGAAAAACCCAATGCCCAAATAGTATCAAAATGCTGCCGCATTTTTGAAAAAAATATATATATAAAAAAAGAGAGAAAATATATATTTTTTTTAAAATATATAGAAAGAAAATTATTGTTCCAAAATAGTTTTAATTTTGGCCAATCGGCCCGAACTATGCTGGTTTGATTCTCACCGGATGTGAGATACGTAGGCAACCCTCATCGGGTCCAACCACCCTTTTGCAAAATAGCCAAAAATACCAAAATTTTAATTTTTGTTAAATAAATTCGGGTGATACCATTCTTGTTAAAATAAGCCGAATGTCCCCAAAAGGGCGCTGGAATGCTGTTTTTGAAAAAACAGCCACCCTGAGTCATTTCAAATGGTTTGCGGACACATCCTTAAAATCTTCCCTTCAGAAGTGCTGAAAGGCCGTATTCGAAAAACCAAATCCCTATTTTGATTAAATAAAGAATTTTTGCAAAAATAGCCAGTTTGTAAAAAATAAGTCATTAAAATTCCCTTTTAAATAAATGTGCAGGATGACTTCAAGTAACATCGAGACCTTCTCAGTCCTGAGTGAGATCCCCTTGAAACTTCACATGTGGTAGCATGATCTAGGAAAAGGAAGCAGAGATACCGTGGTTAAAATTTTGGGCGGTCTAGTTGATCTACTGAACATCAAACCGAGGAAAGATATCATTGAGGCATTAATACCATTTTGGGACCCGACCCGTAACGTATTTTGGTTTTCAGACTTTGAACTCACACCTACACTAGAAGAGATCGCGAGATATGCGGGTCTCAACGGGAACCTGCGAGTAAGATACCCACTGGTACCACGACCGGTAACCCTTCATAGGTTCTTGGATTTGTTAAACATTAGTCGGGATATTCAGGACCCGCATCTGGCAGAAGGGTGTTGTACATTGCATTTCCTATATCACCGGTATGGTAACCCAAAATGTTTCGAGGAGCTCAACACCTGTTTGACACATGCCGGAAATAAAGACAAATGGGAGGCTCGACGGGGATTAGCCTTTATGGTGGCCTTTCTGGGAGTGGTGGTTTGTCCGCGAAAAGATGGTCACATAGACCTTGGCCTGGTAGGGATGCTAGATGTTGCCATGAAATAACCTACTAGCACAGTGGTTCCTCTGATTATAGCATAAATGTACCGAGCTCTAACCAAATGTCGCGAAGGCGAGAAATTCTTTCAAGGTTGCAATTTGCTCTTACAGTTGTGGATGCAAGAACACTTCTGTCACCGCATAGGCTATATGAACTACGGTTTAATCGGGTTGAGTTGTATTGCAGAATTTGGGACCCGGGTGACAGGTATTGAGATCCCTGAAAATACTGAGGCCTGGTCATCATGCTTAAGATCCTTGACCGCAGATAAAGTCGAATGGGCTTATGGTTGGCTTCCTGTTACTGAAGCTATATACACATCAGCAGAGGTCCCCTATATTCTTTTGATGGGTATCTGAAGCATACAGCCTTATGCTCTTTACCGGGTTTTGCGACAATTTGGAAGATTCCAAACAGTGCATAATGATGAAGACCTGAGTGAGCAAGTCATTGAGTTGGGCCCGAAGGCTGCATTTCCTGAAGGTAAAATCCGAAAAGTATGGAATGAGTGCGGGTTCCTTGAGCCAAAAACCATAATACAAGACCAGGCTAGAGGCGAGGTAGATCCTAAGTATCTGACATGGTTTTGCAAAAGATTTCAAATCCCAGAAAGACCCGCTAAAAGACCGCACATGCAGCAGTTTACCGATGGGGTCCAAATTCAATGGGATTGGCAAGCAAAGGAGAAGGAGTACCGAGCTAAAATAGGACGGTTAGAGCAACAGGTCGGGGACCTCCAATTCGACAAAAGTGTACAGGCTGCAGCCGACGAGGGCGATAAAAAGAAATTAGCTCAGGAGAATGAAGCGCTCAAAGCCCAAATTAAACAAATGAAAATAGATGCCCAGAATCAAGAAAGAAGTCTATCTGATGAGAGGTTAATCAAAGGGTTAAGGAAACAAATTTCGGACTGCCAAGAAGAACTAGAAAAATCTGAGGGAAATATGGCAAGACTCCGGACGCAGTGGGCCAAAGGAACTAAAGAAAGAGACCAATTTGTGCAGCAAATGAGAAGAAATTACGAAGAGACCATCGCCAAGATGAAGGGAAAAATGAATACTATGGAAGAAAAGACAGCACAGCGGGATAAAGAATTCCGAGTAGAGATGAACCAGTGCCATAGGTTAATTACAGAGATGGAAAAGGAAATTAAACTGCTACAAAATTTGCACTTCCAGGACACGCAGGTGTTAGAAGCTCGTACACAACGAATAAGCCGACTTCTCCAAGAAAAGGGCGGAATCAAAGAAAGGATCAGAAACATTACCCATTATATTATCATGAAGTGTCAGGCCGGTAAGCGAATGGGTCGTATGCGTCCTTTGCCTCAGTGATGATATTTGTTCGCCAAGTCATGAATGATTTAGATCAGTTACAAAGGGGTCTCGCACGCAGGCCCGCGGCAATGCCAAACGATGCTCCGTGGGCCCCAGGATTTGAGGCATTGATGTACTCTTAGTTAATCGAGTCTGTATTTTGCTTCTAAGTCTATTTTTGTACTTTCCTTTTGCAAGAAAAGAAAACAAATAGTCTATGTAGCTTTTGTAACCGCAATTGTTATTAATGAAAAATTGAAAATTCCCAAAAAATAGTTTTCTTATTTTTGAACTACGCTTGGTTTGATTCATGTGGGGTTATGATACGCAAGCAATCTACATAAGATTCGACCGTAATCCTAAGAAAAAGAGAAAAAGAGAAAAACGCGAGGGAAATAAAATTAAAGAAAAAATAAGTGAGAAATAAAACACAAAAGAAGAAAATAAGGCATTGAAAGAAAAACCCTGGCCAAGGAAAAGAAAAAGCAGAAAATGAAAATAGAGAAACAGGAAAAGAAAATGAAAGAAAACAAAACAAGAAGAGAAAGAAAAGAGAAAAGGAATAAGAAAGAAAGCCGGGATGACGCATGCAACCAAAGCAAACATGTAGATATTCATTTAATTGTACAGGTGAATCACACCTCAAATATGCAGTTACCTATCTGTTATTTGGTTCACACTAACCGTTGTTGTTGTCAATTTCCAGCTGAATATTTTAGAAACCGTGGTTGGTTTGTGGTAAACTGGACTCGCATCGATACTTCACCAGATCCAAAGGAAAAATAGAGATGTCGTCGGAAATGACCTTGCCTGCAGTTCCCATACCTGAAGATCGCCCAATCTCTGGCATCCCGGCCTCTGAATCCTACATATCTGAAGAAAATCGGATCCTGCGCTTGCGCTTGATGGAAATGTGGGATGCTTGGAATAATGGGAAGGATCCCTCAAGAACTATCCCTGAATTCCCAGAGTTGTTCCCTAGATCTGGAGGTGCTACTACGGTCCCTATCAGCCGCCCAAATATTCCTCTGGGACAACCTACCATGACTGCTAACTTTTTCGGAACACCCTCTGAGGATCAACCCCAGGTGTTCCCATCTGGAANACGCAGTGGGCCAAAGGAACTAAAGAAAGAGACCAATTTGTGCAGCAAATGAGAAGAAATTACGAAGAGACCATCGCCAAGATGAAGGGAAAAATGAATACTATGGAAGAAAAGACAGCACAGCGGGATAAAGAATTCCGAGTAGAGATGAACCAGTGCCATAGGTTAATTACAGAGATGGAAAAGGAAATTAAACTGCTACAAAATTT
>MU683730.1:26457-82616 GCA_026770625.1 Nicotiana glauca
GTGGTCCTATCTGGAATTGCTCCCAACATCTTTACAGCTCCACCATCTTCTGCAACTACCCAACCATCAATACCAAAACATGTTTTTGACCCTTCGGTCTTCACATTTCAGAATCCAGTTTTTTAGGCCGACCCTCCTCACTATCCTCAATATGCCTACTCTCGGCCACCATATGAGATCACACCGGGGCAGGACAAAACCCCTAAAGCCTTGGAGCACGATGAAATGACAAAAAGAATGAGGAGTTTAGAGCAAAGTTTGAAAAATATGCAAGGTCTAAGTGGACAGAAGAGTGTTTCTTACAATGATTTGTGTATGTTCCCTCACATGCACCTGCCTATGGGATTCAAGACGCCGAAGTTCGAAAAATATGATGGACATGGCGATCCCATTGCTCACCTCAAAAATTATTGTAATCAATTGCGCGGGGCTGGTGGAAAAGAAGAGTTATTAATGGCTTACTTTGGAGAGAGTTTGGTGGGCATAACATCGGAATGGTACATGGATCTGGACATATCTCGATGGCATATCTGGGATGACCTTTCCCGAGATTTTGTCCGACAATTTCAGTACAATATAGACATTGCNAATTTGCACTTCCAGGACACGCAGGTGTTAGAAGCTCGTACACAACGAATAAGCCGACTTCTCCAAGAAAAGGGCGGAATCAAAGAAAGGATCAGAAACATTACCCATTATATTATCATGAAGTGTCAGGCCGGTAAGCGAATGGGTCGTATGCGTCCTTTGCCTCAGTGATGATATTTGTTCGCCAAGTCATGAATGATTTAGATCAGTTACAAAGGGGTCTCGCANATTTTTGCGAATATGCAATCAAATGGCGTGAACAGGCGTCAAGAGTGAAGCTTCCAATGGATGAGGTTGAGATGGTCACTGTCTTCCTAAAGGCTCAGGAGGCAGATTATTTTCAAAACAAGATGTCCGCTAAGGGTAAACCTTTTGCAGAGGCAATAAAGATCGGAGAAATGGTAGAGAATGGGTTAAATACAGGCAGAATCTTGAGCCAGTCAGCCATAAGGGCAACCTCCCAAGCCATCCAAGGATGGTCTGGAGGAATGGCTAAGGGCAAGAAGAAAGAAGAAACAGTGATGGCGGCGTTGGGTGGAAGAAGGTACCGGGCTCCCAGACCGGTGTTCTCAGAAAGAGCCCCTCAGCACTATTACCCTCATACAGATATGACTTATGCTCCTCCACCATATGCGGTAATGAATGCTCAACCTTTAGGCCGCCCGCAACCACAAGATAACCGAAACCCACCTCCATTCCAGAGAAACCAGCCACCTTACCAAAACCAATATAACCCCCGACCACCACAAAATAACTTCTGCCCTCGGGAACCACCTAGACGACAAACTTTTACACCAATCGGTGAACCCTACTACACCCTGTTCCCTAAGCTTGTCCAGATGAATTTGCTGCAACACATAGCCCCGAACGGGCAAAATCTAGAATCATCATCATATAAGCGGGGTGTTAGGTGTGCATACCATTCAGGGGCAGAGGGCCATCATACAAATGACTGCTGGACATTGAAAAGGGTTGTGGAAGATTTGATTAAACAAGGAAAAATAGTGTTGAGGGATGAAGAAGTCCCGAATGTTACCAATAACCCTTTGCCCGCTCACAACAACGGGCCGATAATTGGTATGATTTGTGAAGACCGAGACTTTGACCCTACTTTGAAAGCCATAATTGCTATTGCCAATGCCAAAAAGAAACCCAAGGTAGCTCTGAAACAAGGAAAAGAAGAAAAGAAGGATAAGGCTGTCAACATTAAGCCTGAAGAGAGAACTGAGACAAAAGCAAAGCCGGTGCCTCCTAAACACGAGGTTCTGTATGTGACGCGAGGTCGTCAAGATAAACCACTAGTTGTGAGCTTTCCGAGGAAGTGTGAAGTGAAGAAGGGCACACAGATGTATGTGCCAACAGGGGCCTATGTGGCGAGGGGGACAATTAAACCACCTCGGCTGAGTGAGCCAGTGGTTATTGGACGCGCACCACAGAAGCCCATGAATGACCCTTCTACAGTGTCGTGGAACTACCAACAAACAGTGGTCACATACCAAGGCAAGGAAATTTCGGGAGAATTGCCAAAAACAGTCCCTGTTGAAAAATATTCAAATATACAAGAGATAAACAGCGCCACACGAAAGCGTTTTCCATCTAAGAAGCCGGTAAGCGCTGAAGAAGCAGAGACGTTCTTTCAGAAGATGAAAATGCCAGACTATGAAACAATAGACCAATTGAGGAAGTGTCCTGAGCAAGTGTCATTGATGTCACTAGTGACCAAATCTACGGAACATCAGAAGATCCTCATGAAAACTCTGAACGAAGCATATGCGCCTGCCGAGACTTCGGTTGAACAACTTGAAAGGATGAAAGAAAGATTCTTCGCTATCAACCAACTTTTCTTCAGTAAAAGTGATTTACCTCCAGAAGGAGCTGCCCACAATAAAGCTTTTCACCTGACAGTCAAATGTGAAGGTTATTACGTTAAGCGGGTCATGGTGGACGGAGGCTCGGGGGTTGACATTTGCCCATTCTCCACTTTGCAAGGAATGGAAATAGGGACGGGAATGATTCGTCCAAATAATGTTTGCGTGCGAGCCTTCGATGGGGTTAAAAGAGATACCATGGGTGAAATGGATTTGATACTGACCATAGGCCCGGTGGATTTTGAGGTGACCTTCCAAGTGCTGGACATAGATACATCTACAATCTTCTTCTGGGAAGGCCTTGGATCCATGCCGTAGGAGCTGTGCCCTCAACCCTCCACCAGATGGTGAAATTTGAGCATGAAGATCAGGAGATCGTGGTCCACGGGGAAGGTGAGCAGTCCATATATCGTGACCCATCTATCCCATGCCTGGAAGCGAGGGACGGAAGTGAGCATATTGTCTATCAAGCCTTCGAAATCATGGTAGTTGATCAGTATGAGGAAGGAAATCCATGCCCCCGGCCTTTTTTATCCAATGCTTCGATAATGGTAGACAAGGAAATGATTAGACATGGTTTTAAACCAGGAAAAGGGTTGGGAAACGCTTTGCAAGGAATAGCTGAACCAGTAACACTACCTGCAGCAAAAAAGTATTTCGGGATAGGCTTCTACCCTACCCTGGATGATGAGAAATGGGCCAATGAAAGAAAGAAAGATGGATGGATTTTGCCGCAACCACTGCCACATCTCTATGAGACTTTTGCCAAGCCCAGGTACGGCATAGAAGAGGATGACGAGGTGTTCACGGCTGATGAAATAGAAGATATCTGTGGAGCTATGAGACAAATGCTTCATGAAATCAACATGGTCCAGCCAGGAGAAGGGACTAGCACCCCTGAGGTGCTCTACATGGGACCAGACGCCAAACTCCAAAATTGGAAGGCTACGCCTTTCCCGATCAGGCGGGAGTCCTGGTAGACTAGCCTTGTCACCTTTGTTGCATCTCAGGTTATTTCAGAGTGTAACTCAGATGTTTCTTTTAGTTTTTTGTCATTTGAATTCATGAATGTACACCCTGTTATCTTCCTAAAAGTTACAATAAATGAAATCAATATTTCATCGTCCATTTTCTCTCTAGTCTCTCTGATTTTTGTTATTTTTCCCTTTTATCTTTTCTTTTCAGTTATAATAATGCAGCTTTAAATAACATGACATGCTTGCGGACTTCATGCCCCGACTCAAACATGCTGTCTAACTATGAAATAATGAATCAAGAACCAGAATATGATGAAGAGGAGGCTTTTAGGGAAATAAACCGAGAATTGGAACAATTTGAGAATAAACCTAAGCCAAATCTGAATGACACTGTACCGGTTAATTTGGGAACTGCCGAAGAAATAAGGGAAACCAAAATAAGCATTCACGCAGATGAGAAAACTCGAGATGCAATAATCCAACTCCTGGTTGAGTTTAAAGATGTGTTTGCTTGGTCGTATCATGATATGCCAGGACTGAGTATGGATCTAGTGGTGCATAAATTACCAATTTACCCCGATTGTCCTCCAGTGAAACAAAAGCAAAGAAAGTTTAAAACCGATATCAGTGATAAGATCAAAAAAGAAATCACGAAACAGTTGAAAGTAGGGGTAATCCGGGTGGTCCGATATACTACATGGTTAGCCAATGTGGTTCCTGTGTCAAAGAAAGATGGGAAGACCCAGGAGTGTGTGGACTACAGAGATTTGAATAGGGCAAGTCCAAAGATAATTTTCCACTGCCCAACATCCACATCCTTGTTGATAACTGCGCCAAACATGAAATACAGTCCTTCGTAGATTGTTACGCAGGATATCACCAAGTGTTGATGGATGAAGAAGATGCTGATAAGATAGCTTTCACTACACCCTGGGGCACTTACTGCTATTGGGTCATGCCATTTGGGCTGAAGAATGCTGGGGCAACCTATGTGAGAGCCATGACCGCCATTTTCCATGACATGATGCACCAAGAGATAGAGGTGTATGTGGATGACGTAATCATTAAGTCTCGAACTCAGAATGACCATGTCCGAGATTCGAGAAAATTCTTCGAGCGGCTGCGCAAGTATGATTTGAAGCTGAATCCGGCCAAATGTGCTTTCGGAGTTCCATCAGGCAAGCTTTTGGGTTTTATAGTCAGTAGAAGAGGGATCGAGCTAGATCCAACAAAGATAAAAGCTATTCGAGATCTACCCTCTCCGAAAACTAAGAAGGACGTGATGAGTTTTCTAGGCAGGTTAAACTATATTAGTCGATTCATTGCTCAACTGACTACCACATGTGAGCCCATATTCAAACTACTAAAGAAAGATGCAGCAATCAAATGGACATCCGAATGTCAAGAGGCCTTCGACAAGATTAAGGAATATCTGTCAAATCCTCCGGTGTTGGTCCACCTAAGCCAAGGCGACCTCTTTCCTTGTATTTGACGGTGTTGGAAAATTCTTTTGGTTGCGTTCTGGGGCAACACAATATAACCGGCAGGAAAGAATAGGCAATTTACTATCTGAGTAAGAAGTTCACTAGCTACGAGGCCAAGTATACTTTGTTGGAAAGAACATGCTGTGCTCTGACGTGGGTCACTCAGAAGTTGAGACACTATCTGCAAGCCCACACTACCTACCTCATAACTAGGTTGGATCCTTTTAAGTACACATTCCATAAACCGATGCCCACTGGGAGACTGGCAAAATGGCAAGTCCTGCTCACTGAATTCGATATAGTCTATGCAATGAAATCCCAAGCATTAGCAGATCATTTAGCAGAAAACCCGGTTGATGAGGAGTACCAACCATTTAGCACATACTTCCCAGATGAAGAAGTTAATTCAGTAAAACCTGTCTCTGAAGACATTCGTGCTTGGAAAATGTTCTTTGACGGAGCGGTAAACGCAAGAGGTGTAGGCATTGGAGCAATCTTGATATCACCTAATGGTCAGCACTATCCTGCTACAGCTAGACTCCGATTCTTCTGCACAAATAACACAGCTGAATATGAAGCCTGCATCATGGGCATGAATATGGCAATCGACCAGGAAGTGGAAGACTTATTGATCATGGGGGAATCCAATTTGATTATCCAGCAAGCACTAGGGGAGTGGGAGACTCGAGACATTAAGCTCATCCTGTACCGCCAACACGTGGAAGATCTCACTAAACGCTTCAAGTCAATATAGTTCAGGTACATTCCTTGATGCCATAATGAACTAGCTGACACACTCGCCCCTTTAGCTTCAATGCTGCCTTACCCAGGCAATGCTCATATTGATCCCCTGGAAATTCAAATCAAAGAAAGGCGCGATTATTGTAATGTGGTTGAGGTGGAACCCATCATTCAGCCCTGGTATCATGATATCAAAAGATTTCTAAAAACACAAGAGTATCCTGAACAAGCCACTGGGGACCAGAAGAGAACCATTAGACGGCATGCGAGTGGTTTCTTCTTAAGCGGTGATGTTTTGTATAAAAGGACTCCGGACCTCAACTTGCTAAGATGCGTTGATGACGAAGAAGCCGGAAGAATTATGCATGAGGTGCACACAGGGGTGTGCGGACCCCATATGAACGGATATGCTTTGGCAAAGAAAATCTTGCGAGCGGGATATTATTGGACAACCATGGAGAAGGATTGCTTCAGCTTCGTTCGAAAATGTCATCAATGCCAGGTGCACGGTGATTCTATTCATGCACCTCCAACGGAGCTTCATCCGATGTCAGCACCTTGGCCGTTTGTTGCCTAGGGTATAGACGTCATTGGGCCGATCAAGCTGAAAGCTTCAAATGGGCATAGATTCATATTGGTTGCAATTGATTACTTCACAAAATGGGTTGAGGCCATCACTCCCAAGGCGGTCACCAAGAAAGTTGTGGTAGATTTTGTACATTCCAATCTCATTTGTCTCTTTGGTATTCCTGCAACTATCATTATCGACATTGCGGCAAACTTGAATAGTCATTTGATGGGAGAGGTATGTGAACAATTCAAGATAACACACAGAAACGCTACCCCTTATCGGCCAAAAGCCAATGGTGTCGTCGAAGCAGCAAATAAAAACATTAAGAAGATTTTGAGAAAGATGATTCAAAACTCTAGGCAATGGCATGAAAAGTTGCCTTTTGCGTTACTCGGGTATCGCACCACAGTGCGTACATCAATCGGAGCCACCCCATACTTGTTGGTTTATGGAACCGAAGCAGTCATACCTGCAGAAGTAGAAATCCCTTCGCTTCGTATAATCGTTGAAGCAGAAATCGAGGACAGTGAATGGGTTAAAACTCGGCTAGAGCAGCTGTCTCTAATTGATGAAAAATGGATGGCCGCAGTGTGCCACGGGCAGTTATACCAACAAAGAATGGCCTGCGCCTATAATAAGAAAGTACGTCCCAGGAACTTTGAAGTGGGACAGCTTGTGCTCAGACGCATTCTTCCTCATCACCAAGAAGCAAAAGGAAAATTTGCTCCCAATTGGAAAGGACCATACATAATCCGAAAGATTTTGCCAAAAGGAGCAGTGTATCAAGGAGACATTGAAGGAAATGATACTGAAACAGCAGTCAATACGGATGCAGTAAAAAGGTAATATGTCTAGACCTCCTAGGGTGATGGCTTTTGTGCAATTCAGATGACGAAGGCTTTCCTTTCAGCTACCCCAAACACTATCAATCCTTCGTAAACCCTTTGAGCCGGTTCCATCTCTTGATTACCTTCTTTGGAACCCGAAAGTACAAAAAAAAAAAAAAGAAAGAGAAAAGAAAGAAAAGAGAAAAAAAAGCAAAACAAAAATTATTGCCTGAACTACGTTTGACTTGATCCCGAAAGGGTACGTAGGCAGCCTCTCCCTGAGGTTCAGTCACACAAAAACAAAATCCCAATCCCTCCAAAAATTGAAACTGGGGCAGATGATATAATGGTTCGGCCATGAATCCATCGAAATTGTTCCAAAGTTGTAGTTCCGCCCAAAATCCTTTTACCCCAAAGACTTCGTCCAAGTCCTTCCGATCAATTGGGAAAGGCAGGGAAGTGGAAAATATCATTGTTGGAATCTGATACAATTCAAATTGAGAGAAATAAAATGAGAGAGTCTTATCGATGAAAACCTTCGGGCACCATAAGGCGATGGTGAGTAGAGAAAACTGAAAATGAGAGAGTCCGCTTAGTAAAAACTCACAAAGAGCACTATCGGGCGATGGTGAGAAGAGAAATGAGAGAGGTCAATTGGCAAAAACCCGCAAAGGGTGCTGTCGGCCAAAAAGAAGACATCTAACCACTAAAAAAGTCCTGGCAAGGTTCCCTGGTTTTGAAATGCGGAATTAATGGGTTCACGAGAAGCTGGAAAGTTTGTGTGGGTCGGACATGCAATCCAAGAAGCATGTCATGTTCATTTGAAGCCAGCATGCACACCCCAGATAAGTCCTTCTTTTGCCCCGAATGTGACGCTTCTCTTTAAACTGATTCGCTTGCCTTTTGAATATTTCTTCCTTGAATCCCTTTCGGTTTAACACTGATTCTGAAATTACTACAAAGAAAGGTGGCAGTATTGGTTCTATTAGGCTCCACCTGGTCAGAGTCGAAGAAAATGCCCAGCCTCATCGAGTGTGTCAGGCCAATCCCGACTGACCTTAGTGTTTGATGTTCTCAAAGCAAAGACATTTGAAAAGAAAGAAAGTCAAAGACAAAGGTCCCGAAGGCAGAATAAAGTGAAAAGGACAGAGCCCACACGGGCAAGTCATAATGAAACACTGAGAGTTGAACCCAGTCAGTTTGAAAAGAGATTCACCTTCGAGGCCGACAAGCAGCAAACTTCTCAACGGAAATGGGGCCGGGATCAAGCGATTGGGATGATCAAGTCCACAAAACCAACCACCGTTTCAAACTAACAAATTGTTCTTTGTTGAAAACAGGTGCAATCAAAGCAACCATGCAAGAATGTAGGTGCAATCCAAAAGAAATGAGATGCGCAAGCACTGAAACAGCTTTACAACAGGGAATCGACCAAAAGGGAAGTTTCTCCTCAAATTCTTTCATGCGTTTTGCTAAATAAAAAGGAAAACATAAAAAAGAAGAAGAAAAGAAAGAAAAAGAAGAAAAAAAATGAAAATAAATAAATAAATAAATAAAGTATAATAAAAAATCATGGTAGCATAGGATCCCATTCTTTAAACATCCCGGTAAAAAACCGAGGATCTCCCTGGCATAACCCAAGGAGTCTTTTCTTTCCAAATCCCGACATAACCCGAGGATCTCCCTCGCATAACCTAATGAGATTTTTCTTTCCAAATCCTGGCATAACCCGAGGATCCCCTTTGGCATAACCCAAGGGGCTTTTTTCTTTCCAAATCCCGGCATAACCCGAGGATCCCACCCTGGCATAACCCAAGGGGCTTTTTCTTTCCAAATCCCGTCATAACCCGAGGATCTCCCTGGCATAACCCAAGGAGCTTTTTCTTTCCAAAACCCGGCATAACCCGAGGATCTCCCTGGCATAACCCAAGGAGCCTTTTTTTTCTTTCCAAATCCCGGCATAACCCGAGGATCCCCCTGGAATAACCCAAGGGGCTTTTTCTATTCAAATCCCGGCATAACCCGTGGACCTCCTTGGCATAACCAAAGGACCATCTTCTTTTATCCCGGCATAACCCGTGGAACTCCCTGGCATAACCCAAGAAGCCTTTTTTTCTTTCTAAATCCCGGCATAACCCGAGGACCCCCCTGGCATAACCCAAGGAGCATTTTCTTTCCAAATCTCGACATAACCCGAGGATCTCCCTGGCATAACCGAAGGAGCTTTTTCTTTCCAAATCCCGGCATAACCTGTGGACCTCCCTGGCATAACCTTAGGAGCTTTTTATTTCTAAATCCCGGCATAGCCCGTGGAACTCCCTGGCATAACCCAAGGAGCCTTTTTTTCTTTCTAAATCCCGACATAACCCGAGGACCCCCCGGCATAACCCAAGGGGCATTTTCTTTCCAAATCTCGGCATAACCTGAGGATCTCCCTTGCATAACCCAAGGAGATTTTTCTTTCCAAATCCCGGCATAACCCGTGGATCTCCCTGGCATAACTCTAGGAGCTTTTTCTTTCTACATCTCAGCATAACACGTGGACCTCCCTGTCATAACCCAAGGAGCCTTTTCTTTCTAAATCCCGGCATAACCCGAGGACCTCCCTGGCATAACCCAAGGAGCCTTTTCTTTCTAAATCCTGACATAACCCGAGGATCTCCCTGGCATAACCCAATGAGCTATTTCTTCCCAAAGTCCCGGCATAATCCGAGACCCTTTTCTTTTTCCGTCATAACCCGGTCATTTTCTAGCATAACCTGGATTCATTAACAGAGATACACAATCCTGATTTAATTTCTCAGATATGTGTCACAACTAACTCACAAAATTTTTCTAGTAAAAACTGGGGCAGAAAAATTTCGTTCGTTTATTTGTTTTGGTATCTTTGGCAGGTCGATCTCAAGACACAAGGCGTGAGATGACCAATGGAATGAATCTCAATCCAGAATCAAGAAAGAAGAAAAGAACAAAAAGAAATGAACTCAAATGCGAAGCAAGCAAGGGCGCAGATGGCTCAAAATCCGATTAAAGTAACAAGCTCCGTTGATCCTGTCTTGACCCAATGCTGCATGAAGAAGTAAACACCTACAACTTGTGAGCATCAAGATTCAGATCGAAGTCCACAGCAACATCAGCTAAGACTCAAGATCAAGTTTCAAGAGAATCATAGATAGGAATCTTGTAACTCATAGTTGATAGGCATAGCTAGCTTAGCTTTGATTTTCCTTTTTGGTATAATAAGGAGGTCAACAAGCAGTAGCAGCAGGAACAGCAGTGAATTCATAGCTCATGGTAGTCCCAGCTACCAAACCTTCCCGAATTACAGTGACCTGGTTCCTGTTTAGCCCAGGATATGTAGGCAACCTCTAAATCAGGGTACGGTCAAACTTTTCAAAGATGCATCACACAGAATATGCGAACGAGCAAAAATCGCTCGTTTCCGCTCACTTGTCTTTGCACAAAAACTCTTCGTGTTTCCAGGCAGAGAGGGGCAGCTGTGAGCACGTGATTTTTTCCCTAAGCAAATTATTCCCAAAATTCCAAATAAAATGATTTCTTTATTATTTTACAATTTTTGTGAATTTTGTTGAATTTTTTGCATTCTTATTTGTGCATGATAATTCATATAAAAATACAAAAAAAGTGCATTTGCATTTAGGAATTTAATTTCATATTTTAGTATTAATTTATTTTAGAACAAAATTGAAAAAAAATTAAAAAAATTAATAAACAAAAGAAGTAAAAACAAATTGAATAAAAAGAAAACTAAGAGAAAAGTTGGTGTTACAATTAATTTTGAGCCCAAACTATATGCCCAAGCCCAAACCCCAAACCCACTTCAAAATCAACCCAGTCCACTTCAAGCACCCGGTCCAGCCCTGGGTTAGTGAAACGACATCGTTTTAAAATAAGCAATTGATCTTGGACATACATTCATCATCATCCGACGGTCCAGAATTGATCTTGTATTTTTAATAAAACTATCATAAAATCTTCACAAAATCAACGACAAAAATTGTCATCCTCGTACTCCCACCCCTTTTCCCTACAACCACCATGCTCCTGCCTATCTCCACCCTTCCATCGCCCTCCGCCCCATCGCCGCCGGCCGAAAATCGTCGCTGCCGCCGGCGCAACCCAAATCAACCCCAAAATTTCACCCCTGAATCCCCGTCCCCTCCTTGTTCCAAATCTTTAAATCTCGTTCTTCAAATCCCAACCATTTGTTTCGAATTTCAGATCAAAATTTTGGTCAAAACATAAACTCACCCAAACCACCCCAAAATTACACCATAGATCCTCCTCCGTCTCCCCATTCCAACCGTGCACCCAGTTTCCTTCGAATCAAACCCCACTTTCTCGAATATCCATTTAAATTTTCCGGCCAAAAACCCTAATTCAAAATCTTTGTGATTTCGGACCGTAATATCCCTAATCATATGTTTTCTTTTGAAAACACACGATTAGGGATGTTACGCGTCAGGAATCTTGGAAGATTCGGATATTAATGGCTGGCCGGAGTTTGCTTTATTAGGAAGTTTTCTTTTCTGTATTTTCTTTAGTTTTCAGTTATTTTGATTCTTTGTTTCATATATTCGATCAAGCTTAGTTTTGATTTCCAGTTTAGAGATTGTTATAAATAGGTTAATTCTTTTTGGTCAATTTTCGTTCCTTTTGATTTGATTTGTTAGTTTGAATGCTTAAATGGTAGTTTAAACAATCGATTGTTAGCTTAATTAGGTTTCTTATTACTTAGTCAGATTAGTGTTTAATGCATGAAACAACAATTTCCATCTTTATTATGCTGATCCTGTTCTGGTAATTAGTTTAGTTCAAATATACTTGATAGGGATTTTTAGTTCAGTAGTATAGGTTAACTAGGATTTTAGTTTGTTCTTATTGATTTTTGTCCATTTTGTGTCTTGGGAATTGACTTGGATTTAATTTGATTTCAGCTAACAATTTTATTTTAGTGTTAATGGTTTAGTTGTTAATTCAATAATAAGTAATTTGATATTGGTTTTGAGTTGGCTTAGTGATTGGTTATAGCTGTTGAGGAATTAATTGGATAGTAATTTCAGGGGGGCTTTAGAGGTAGTTTAGGCATGGAAAAAGGGTAGTTTCATTAGATTTGGTAATTGTATAAATCAGGCAAGGGTAGTTTAGGGATTTAAAGGGAATAGGAACATGATAGAACCTTCTAGGACATTCCAAAATAGGACTTAAGTGTACATTTCAGGAAGTTTAAAACATTACTTGGATAACAAGTTAAAGATAAAGGGACTAAACTGAAAATAATGAAGGACTAAAAGAGAAAAATAAAAATTTGAAGTTGCACCCTAATTTTGCCTATAAAAAGGCATCAACATGCCTTGTTTAACAAGTTTAGACCTCTGAAAATTCCTGAAAACTTTCCAGCTCTGATTTTCCCTCTAAAAAATCTTTTTCTTCAAGTTTGAATTTCAAATTTGAATTTCAAAACCCGAAGAGGTTCAAATTTGAAGTCATCTAGTTCTAAACCTTCTTTAGATCTTAATTTTTGCAAAAATCCAAAAAAACAAACAAAAAATTACAGTAAAAAATCCAAAAATATACTGTTACATTGAATTTTCAGCTGGTTAATTTGAATTGCTAGTGTTCTGGACTCAATTATAAGTCAATTTGGGATTTATTCAAGTTAGTTTCGGTATTCTTAATTGCTGAAGGCTTTTTCTGAGTTTCAGGGTTCAATTTCAAGCTCATTTGGGTTTATTCGAGTTGTTGGTGGTTGGTTTCCTGGTTTTGTTTGATTTCAAACTGTTCCTGGACTGTTGAATTCATTTTGGGCTGTTGTTCAACCCTTGCTCACTACTGTTTGCTAATCTCGCCTGTTCCTTCTTATTTGCTATTTTCAGGTACACATTTGGGACTGATATGATGTAATTTCTCCAGTTGGAATTGAAATGCAATTGATGTTGATCTCTGCTTTAGATTTTACTGTATAGTAGTTTATTATACTGCTAGTGATTCTAGGATTTAAGTGATGTACTCATTGCCATTAATTTGTTTGAAGTGGACTTTATGAATTGTTAGACTAATGACTACTCAATAAACTTAGTTTTTGTTTTGTGTAGTTTAACCTTTTAAAATCAGAAGAATAGATGGAATAGGAAACTGATTTTTTGGTTCTATGATCTTCACTTGTATTAGCAACTGGAAATTCAGACTGTGGTGAGTAATTAGCAGACTCAGATCTGGTAGTAAGCTACTAATTGAAACTTGATCTTTAAATGAATTACGTGCTCCTACTAGTGTAAGATCAGGCATCCTTTGATTTTTAAATTGTAATAGATAATTCGTTTGTGAACACAAGTCACACATGGAATGTACTGGAACTAATAGGTGCGTGGTATTTTTTATGTCAAATTCATTACGTTTGGTTAAATGTATACCAAGGAGTTGAATGTTCATATCCTGATTGGATTCCAAGTTAAAGCCCAGGATCATTCATTTGTGCGCAAATCACTAAGCCAATTTGTAAACTAAAATCAGTAATTGGAAACAAACAACAATAAGCCTTGAATATGGGCCAGGATATGATAGCCCTTCACTCAAATGGATTTGGGCCTGAATTAGTTTGCTCAAGGGGACAATGCAAGACAACTCATCATGCTGACATCAGTTTCCCCATTCTAGACTATTTTTTAGGCCCAAAATTGTTAGAAGCTAAAATCCGCTAGGAATATGGGGAATTAATTCGCAAGTATAAAATTGGGTTTCGAATTAGGTAGCGGGTTTAAACTAAAAGTTTTTTCCCTTTTGTTTGTGTTCGGACTTGAATTCGAGGCCGGAATTTATAAATGTGAATTAATTAACCTTTAAAGACAAATAATAAATAGATAATTTTAGTTTGCTTTGGGTTGGCTTTCTAATAAAATGAGATGAGCCTCGCCAAACCAAATACAAATTGCGGGGCCCTCATTAAATACTTAATTAAAAATACTTAGAATACGGGATGGGCCGTTTAGCGAATTTCACGGCCTTCCCAAAAGATAACAACACGTTAGTCTTTTTAGAAGCGATTTTAATAAAATTACATTCCTAAATTTGGGTGTGCATTTCATGCAACCCAAATCCAAATCCAAAAATATTGAATAATAATGTGTCGAGGATCTAGGTGCATCTCATGTGACGTGATCCGAAAATACGTTTTTAAATGACGTTCACTTTCGTAAAAAAATAGTTTAAAAGCAGTAAATAAATTATAAAATTGCACTATAGGTTGGAGAATGTAAAAAATTAGATTTTTAGCCATTTATAATAATTTAAGCAATCGTGCTAGAACCACGGGATCCGGGGGTGCCTAACGCCTTCCCTCGGGTCAACAGAATTCCTTACACATAATTTCTGGTTCGCAGACTCCAATTGAGAAGTCGACAATTTTCCTCGATTTGGGATCTAAATTAAACGGGTGACTTGGGACACCAAAAGCCAATCCTATCCCAAGTGGCGACTCTTAAAAATAAATAAATAATCCCATTTCGAATAATATCACTTAAATTGGAAAAACTCCCTTATACATTTATCCTTCGGGGTAGGCGATGTAAAAAAGGAGGTGTGACATGGGTGTAATGACTTTCTTTGGTTCCAAACATCAAATTGTGCGTGGTTGTCGATTTTGAGCATAGTGACTTGAGGTGTTCCATGTGGAGCAGTATTTGGATAGGATCGCGCATTGCAGCGAAACTATGTGGAGATATGACCTTGCGGGTTAGATTCGTGTGTTCTATTTCTATGATATGAGACGGGTTCTCAGCCTTGTGTTGTGATGGTTCTGGTGAGTTTGAGGGACAACTCTTTCATTAGAGTCATTTTCATGAATTGAGTATGTACAGACCGTTGCTTATTGGTGCGCGTATCATGTCAGTTGTGGCTTAGGCCTGTATTGATGTGTCATGTCACCAGAGTAGTGTGTTTTTATCGGAAGAGATTGTTGGGATCATTAATGAAAAGAATGGATTCGATTTCAACATGATAGAAGGATAATATCGAGGTTCGGCTCGGAAAATTGCTATGGTAATTATCAAGGAGAAGCGGCTTCATGAATGGTTGATTTGAGAAATGGTTATGGCTTACTGTGTGTTTTATTTATCATTGGCAGTATATATATAAAAGTGTTGGAATGAAACTTTAGTTGATAAAAGGTTTTCTGTTGATATTCGGGTGTTGTGTGCAGTTGCTGTGAATGGAAGCTATCGCTACATGTGTTTGAGTTATGTGGTATATCATATAATTGCACCTGAGGTTGTAGGCATTGGTTATTACAACTAGTTTGGGCCTATGCAGAGTATAAATGTGAGATTCTAGTCGTATTAATGATTTTAGAAGTGGAAATGTGGTTCTATGGTTTATGGGCTAGATTGTGTTTTGAAATTTCAGTTACAATGTGTTATCGGATCTATATGAGATAGGCTAACTGGGATCACCCTCAGGTATATGCATGGTAAGGTTATTCAGTGACTGGTTGGCTTTCGGAACAACTCTGGGCACATTCGAGGACGAACGTATGTTTAAGAAGGGAGGATGTAACGACCCGACCGGTTGTTTTGAGCTTTTGCACTTTGATCGCTAGTTCTCAAGCATGACTTGTCTCGTGTGATGCATTATGACTTATGTGATTTGGGACTTAGGAGTGTGATCAGAATGCATTTTGGAAGTCCGTGGAAGGTTTAGGCTTGAATTGACGAAATTGAGATTTCGGTGTTTTCCGGTTAATAGGTGAGATTTTGATATAGAGGTTGGAATGAAATTCTGAAAGTTGCAGCGATTCCATTGTGTCATTTGGGATGTGTGTGCAAAATTTCAAGTCATTCACGTGTGGTTTGGTTGGGTTTTTAATCAAAAGCGTAATCTAGGATATTTTGGGATTCTTAGGCTTGAATCCGATGCGAATTTGGTGTTTTAATGGTGTTTTGAGCGTTTCCAAGGTTGGAGCAAATTTGAATGATGTTATGGGATATGTTGGCATGTTTGGTTGAGGTCCCGAGGGCCTCAGGTGAGTTTTGGGTAGTCAATCGGACCATTTCATGTTGTGCAAAATTGCAGAAGTTCAGCTGTTGGTGTTGCAGGTTTTTGACCTTCGCATTCGCAATGCATGTTACGCGACCCTGAAGGTGTGAGGTAGATGGTCTTCGCGTTCGCGTTTCCTCCATCGCATTTGCGATATTGTGATGTTTCGATTCTTCGCGTTCACAAGGGCTAAGTCGTGTTCGCATAGAGGAAGAGGATTAGTTGGGGTGCCTTAATGCTTTATTCTACGTGTTCGCGTAGATAGGGTTGCAATCGCGTAGGTTTATGTTGTTGTAAATCGCTGTCGCGCGGTATCATTCGCGATCACGTTGTTGGAAGATTCTGAGCATCATGTTGACGTGAGGATATACATGATCGCACAGAGTGAAAATTAGGTTGTGCTTCGCGATCGCGATGGTTTTCCGTGATCCCGATTAAGTAAAAGGGAGAGCTAGGCAGAATGTTTTAAAAGCTCATTTCCGTGAATTTGAAGCTAAGTTCCTCATTGCTGGTCGATTTTGAAGCTTTTGGAAGAGGACTGAATAGGGATTCAAGGGAAATCATCTGGAGGTAAGATTCTTGGACTAAAAACTTAATTTTTATGTAAATTCCACCTAGAAAATCATGAAAACTAAGCCTAAAATTAAAGAGCTAGGGCTTGAGAAATTGGACTTTTGATTTGGGATTTGAAGGACCATTTAGTGTCGGATTTGACAAGATATGTATGAACTCGTGGGGAGATAAATAATCTTATGATGTGAAAATTTCTAGGTTTCGAGAAGTGGACCCGGGGCTCGGGTTTTGCTAATTTCGGAATTTTTTGTATTTTTCGTTTGTTTTCACTTGGGATTTGTTCCCTTAACATATTGTGACGTATTCATTCTGATTTTGGATAGATTCGACGCACGTGGAGGTCGATTCGAGGGGAAAAGGCATTGCGAGCTAGAGATTTAGCTGGTTCGAGGTGAGTAATGATTGTAAATGATGCTCTGAGGGTTTGAAACTCTGGATTGCACATCTTAGTGCTATATTGAGGTGAGGCACACACTTGATGATGAGGGTGGGGTCATGTACTACTGGGGATTGTGACTTGGTCCATCCAGGTTGATGATTTTATTGCATATTTGACTGAAACTTAATTGGGCTGATTGCCATATTTGGGCTTGGTGCCAACTATTTGAACCCTTCGGTGATTTTTATTACTATTTCCTCATTGTTTTGACTTATTAATTGAACTCCGTCATGTTATTTTTTCACTATTTTACTACTCAGTCATTTTACTTAATTTTGAGACTTAAATGATGTTTTGGGCTAAGAAATACTATTTTACTAGTGCCCGAGGGGCTTGTGAGTATTTTTGATTGAGTAAGGTCGAGGACCTAGTTGTGAGGAAACATTGATACCGATTTGAGGCCGAGGGCCTGAGATATGTACGCCAAGAGGTGGCTTGTTGATATTGTTTATGAGGCCGAGGGCCTAAATTTAATGCCACAAGATGGATTGATATTGCGCTTGGGCCATAAGAGGCCCTTTCCATAGTCTGTACACCCCCAGTGAATGTGGGTACCCATTGTGATATGAGATATAGCCAGAGGGGATGATATTGTACTATGTGATAGCCCGAGGGGCTGGTATTGTTCTGTGTGATTGCCGAAGGGCTGGTACCGTTCTATGTGATAGCTCGAGGGGCTGGTACTGTTTAGAGATATTGCCCGAGGGGTGGAGTTGTTGTCATTGTGCCCAAGGGGCGAACCTTTATGTATTTATCTTTTAGATTTACTTATCATTTTACTTGTTAAACTATGGCATATGTGCCCGAGGGGCGGATTTTCTGTGCTTATTTGCATTCATTTGCGTAACTGTTGAAAGGTCATTCTTAAAAGAAGTTTGAACTAAGCTAAGATGTTTTAAGAGATTTCGCAGCTTCATTTTTTTTCCTAAATGGTTTTATACTACTTCTATACAACATATTGATATGCTTTACGTGATTTCTTACTTCTCAGTTATTATTTACCTTTATTACTCACTGAGTAAGAGTATTCACTTTACTTCCTGCACCTTATGTGCAGATTCAGGTATTTCTGAACCCAGTAGCGGGTATTGGTTGATCAGAGGCAGAGTCATCAGAGTTTAGCAAGGTAGCTGCCGACGTTCGCAGCAATGCTTTTCTACCTCTTTATTTTATATATCTGTTCTCAATACATTTCGAACTTTTTAGTTGTAGTTAGACCCTAGTAGATGCTCGTGACTTGTGACATACTGATGTCGGGCTGTATTTATTTCCGCAGTGTTTATTTAAACTCATGTTATGTAATATCTAATTAATTGAAAAGACATCAACTTGACTCATTTAAATTATTGAATTGAATTGGGAATTGTGTCGACTGGCCTTGTCTTCACGAGAGGCGTCATCACGACCGGGTCTGGTTTGGGGTCGTGACATTTTGATACTTCTTAATTTGTGAGTCCCTCTATGACTTCGTGCAAATGTATTACTTGTCCAATTGTTGTGGTTACCGGTGTAGTTATCACGTGCTTATTATGTCTTGTTGTTTTGTTAAGGTTTGTGTTCTTCTTGGTTTTTCCGTGGTCCTTATTATGTACTATTCATGCTTGATTTGATGAGTATTCATGTTGGACCATGCTTATGGCATTTTCTTGGTATTTGACCGTTGTTGAGTATTGACTCAATTTGGGATTTATCTTGTGAAGTTAATTTTTGGAACGAGATTAGTTATTATTGATTCCCTTGCGGGGATGTATTTGTTTCTATTATTGATTCCTTTGCCGGGATGGTGTTATTTCTACTATTTGGGTGAGGAAAGAGTGATAAAGCACGAAGGGTGATGCCGTCCACATTTACATTTATATTGATGCATATGATGAGGAAGTGAGATAAAGCACGAAGGGTGATGTCGTGCACATTTAAACTATTCATAAGGTGAGGAAGGGTGATAAAGCACGAAGGATGATGCCTTGCATATTTCTATTACTGATTGCATGGTGAGGATTGAGAGTTAAAGCACGAAGGATGATGTCGTGCACTTTTTATTTGCTGTGTTTACTTGTTGTTATCAATTCAAGTGTTTTAACTGTTTAAATTCCTTTACTGTTGTGATTCTTTGTATTGGAACCTACATTATTTTCAATACCTCGCCGTATTTATATATATACCTTTCAATACTTCAGAATTCAATAATTGTTACATCTTTAATTCAGTTAGTTTCTCAATTATATTCCCTTAAACCGTTTGAGGTCGTATTTTACTTAAAAAGGAATTTCTACTAAGTTTTAAGTTATTAATTCCCATGTTAAAGGTAATAATTCATTTGATGTTGTATATTAATTGAAAGAGGTACTTTCTTTACTCAAATAATTTCTAAAAATAACTTTATTTTTTACCGCTGATTTCCCTAATTAGTTTATAAATTGTAATTTACTTTATATTATGTAAATGAGACTTTTTGAACATCTTGAGTGCATTTGTACGGACATTATATATTGTATAGCATGTGAATTTTGTTGTTAAAAGTGAGATAAAAAATATGTGGGCACAAGGTACCATATGTGTTATAGGTTCGGAAGTTGAGATTATAATATGAGAAATCGAGGATTGAGATGGTCGAAATTGTGTGTTAGCATTGCCTTCTTTATTTGAATACATTCTTATTTGTCTCTGTCTTTGTTATGTCAGTGTTGATTTACTTATTTATCCGAGTTACTTGGTTATCGTTCGTTACTGTTGACATCCAATTTTATCCCTCCTTTCTTCCAAACTATTTCTTTAAGTTTCTAATATCACTAATAATGTAAGAATAATTATTTTACCATTTTTAGCATAAACTAGGCCTAATTATTATTATTATTTACTTAATATCACTATTACTAGATTATTAATGTTATTACTATTACTACTACTACTATTATTATTATTATTATTATTATTATTATTATTATTATTATTATTATTATTATTATATTGCTATCTTCTTTATCATTCATGCCTTAATAGTATTTATTGTTACCTTTCACGAAAAGTATTTTTATTTCTTTTATCTCACTATACGAGAATATTTTTTGCAATAAATTTTAAATATTACGAAATTATATTTAATAAATCTTGGGGCATCTTACAATTAGTATTTTATTTAAATATTAGTAATTATAATTAGGTATAATAAATAAGTTAGTTACTTGATTATTTAACATTAATGTTTCTATTGTAGATTATTAGAAGAATAAAGAATTTGGAAAGAACAAAGGAAATTAAGCTTATTTAATGCCTAATAATTATCTACTAACTCAAACAGCCCAAACAATAGTCTACAAGACAGCCCAAATAATTCCTTAATTCAGCCCAAAATATTAGCTCAAGTCTTGATTGTTTTCTAGATTCTTCCACCAGAAATATCTCTCTTTTAGATTCCTATACTCCTATTTAATTGTAAATGAATTTTTTCTCAGATCCAACGCCTGTTACCCCCACCCTCTCTCCCACCTATCCCTTTCCTCTTGGCATCTTCATACAAATTTCATCGATGCTCAGCCAAGAATAGAGGTTGTCCGTCCCATTTTTGTGCAAGTCTCTCAGACACTCATCTCTCTCTCTCTTCTTCAATGGGCAAGTCAACATATGAAGCCAAAATACTTCTAGTATTTTGATTATCTAAGTCTGAAGGACTGATTTCTCAGAGATTTGGGTTTGATTTTCAAACGGCTCCTTACAGGCACTACCCATGACCCCTAAATTCAAATGCTAGGGGGGTAGAAATCCGACCAAAAGAACCATAGAAATAAGCCTATAAATACCCAGCTTTGAAGAGATTTTCGACCAAGCTTCATCCCCCTCCTTTAACCAAAAAGATTCAGCCTCCCCATTTACCCCTTTTAAATCTTAAGATTCAGCCACCACATGTCACGACCCGGATTTTTCACCCTCGAAAATCGTGATGGCGCCTACTCATAGAAGCTAGGCAAGCCGCATATTGTAGAATTTCTAACTAATTTATTACCCCTTTTTAATAATTTAAAATAACATGTGATCAACAATGAAACATTAACGATAAATAAGAACAAGCGGAAGACTTAATCTGAGAAAATAGCCATAACTAGTACAACTACACCAACATATATCTCTACCCGAAATCCGGTGTCACAATAGCACAGACTGACTACGAATACTACATACAAATGTCTGAAAGAAAATTACTATCTGTCTCGGAAGTAGATGAAAACATAATATAACTAAAGATAGAAGAGAACGATGGGCCTGCGGACGCCTGCAGGACTACCTCAGGATCTCTAGTTGGACTGAAGGCAGCCACCTAGTACTATTGTCCAAAAGTTGCTGCTCCGGGATCTGCACATAGTGTAGAGTGTAGTATTAGCATAACCGACCCCATGTGCTGGTAAGTGCCTGGCCTAACTCTGGCAAATTAGTGATGAGGCTAGGACCAGACTCTAGATAAACATGTGCAGTATATAATATGCATAAGAAAATGATACGGAAATAAACAAGTAAAGACGGGAGGGGGTATATGCTGCGGGGAACATCAATACCAACAGAAATTAAGAAAAATATATAAGAACAATTTAAGATCTACATCAAATAATAATAACACTGTTGCGGCATGCAACCCGATCCAACTTTGTCATTGTTACGACGTGCAACCTGATCGGTTTATACTTCTGTTGGGGCATGCAACCCGATCCATTTATATCACTGTTGCGGCGTGCAACCCGATTCATTTATACCGTTATTGAGGTGTGCAACCCAATCCATTTATATCACTGTTACGGCGTGCAACCCGATCCATTTATATCACTGTTGTGACGTTCAGCCCGATCCATATATACAATTGTTGCAGCGTGCAACCTGAACCATTTATATCGCTGTTGCGGCATGCAACCCGATCCACATATACAGTTCAATAGCAAATCACAAATAGAGTCCCGGCAAGGGATTAATAAAGAAACAACGCTATTCCGGCAAGGGATTAATAAAGAAACAATGCTATTCCGGCAAGGGATTAATAAAGAAACAACGCTATTCCGGCAAGGGAATCGACAGTATAAGTAAATACTTCCCAGCAAAGGAGAAACAGTTATAACCAAACTTGTTCCAACATCTAACTACCTCAACTAACACCAATACTCAATCACAAATAATTTCCACTAGAATAATCATAATCCTTGCTTAATATAGAGAATCATCAACTTAAGCATTTGTAGTATTATTTAATAACACAACAATTTTAATTTAAGACTCACGGTCATGCTTAACACCGACGTATAGATACTAGTCACCATTCCTATACGTTGTACTCGACAAATAACATGTAGCAAATAGGACACAACTCCTAATCCCTCAAGCTAAGGTTAGACTGAACACTTACCTCGAACTTTCACGGCCAAATCAAGCCTCAAACACCGTTTTTCCTTTTGAATTTGGCTCCAAATCAATCGTATCTATACATAATCGACTTAATAACATCAATAAACGCTAAACAATACAATTTCAATGCTTAATTATAGCATTCCAATCATTCTTCCCAAAAAGTTAAAAATTGACCCCGGGCCTGCTTGGTCAAAATAGGAGGTTCAGACCAAAACCCGATCATCCATTCATCCACGGGCCTGAATATATAATTAGTTCCAAAATTCAACCCCAAACGAGGTCTAAATCCCAAATATACAAAAAGCCTTCATTCCACCCAAATCCCTAATTTCCTACCCTTAAAGACATGATTTAAGCTTAGAAATCTGATGGGTGTTAATGAAAATTGAAGAAAATTAGTGTAAGATTACATACCTATAAATTTGTGGTGAAGTTCTCACTACCAGAAATCAGACTTATGGAAACGGTTTTTAATGCAACGGCTGGAGACCGTTGCTATAGACCTTTTATTGCAACGGTTAAAACCGTTGCAGCAGAGCATAGACACTTTTAGGACTAGATCGATACAATAGGTATAAAACCGTTGCCATAGTATATACTATTGCAACAGTTAAATGTACTGTGGCAATAGAAGTATCTATGGCAACATTTATCTGAAAATGAAGGCCTATAGCAACGGTTGACTTTCCCTCCTTATTTTCCCTCTTCTAATTTTGCTGAACCCTAGGTGAGTTTTTTATTTGTTATTATCTCTACCAAAAACCTACAGACTTATTATTTCTTTTTCGGCAACCTAAGAAGACCGACTATCTCCCAAAAACACAATACTCCTCGAATGCATCAATCTGGAGAATACTTCGGCGAAGGCGCATGCCCCTGAGGTCCTTCTTTTGCAAGCAATCTTGTGGAGGTCCATCCTCTTTAACAACCTTGTGCGGGAGAACAATCTTTTTTACTTCAAACCCTATTCCTTTTCAATACCTAAATTTGGAGGCGAGAAGTTGAGGGGGGCTTTATTCATTCGATCCATTTGAGGTTTTGTTGTTATAAGATTCATCTGCTTATTTGTTAAGTGTATTTCTTCTAATTTTATTCGTCAAATATTAGGTATTGCTTCAATCAGATAAATCAGAAAAAGAATCCTACCAATCATATTTGAGGTAATCTGTCAATTTCTTTTAATTTGATATTGTTGCTTAATATTTTATGATTTCTGATAGATTTTTTTTCTATATCCTGTTTGGTTTGGCTATTAATCAGTGAGAGTTTGATTGATTTGACTTTCATCAATACTTATCCTTAAAAGTCAATTTTGCTGCTCTTCTTTACATCATTGTAATAAAGAGCTTTGTTTGCTCCCCAACTTTTAGTTTAATAATACATTTATGGCATAGCATATAATTTTCTGGTCGAAACCGTGTATCTATATGTACGCTTAAGTTAGATTTATTCATGAGGCATATTTGGGGTCTTTGTTATTTGGTTGTAGTGCTTGAGTACAATAATACAAGACAAATAATATGAAGTCCTATAGTTATTAAACAATTTTGACTGCAATACTGACATTCCATAGTATTTATAAGCAAATCAAACAATAGCTTCTCGGTATTGTGACCAAGCATAGCTCAACATGTAAAAATATTAAACTACTCATATGTTTCTGATAAACAATATAACTATAGTAAAGAGACATAATTTACTATGTGAAAGCTGGAATAATTAGGTAAAGTGTTATTAATGCTGGTAGAGAAGGAGCATAAATATTGGTAAGAGGAAGTACATAATGATATTTCTTAAAGTAAATAAAACATATAATTTAAGTTTCACAGGGGTTTTTCATGCTCAAATATCACTTAGGATTCATCGCCGATGGATAGTTTAGTAGCTAAAACGCTATTGTGAGCACATGATTTTTGCCCTATATGAGAACTACTCCAAAAAAATGCAAAATAAAATAGTTTTTGTTTGTTTGCAATTGTCATGAATTTTGTGTTATTTTTCTTGTATTGTTTACATCTGACTGTGCATTTTTATTTTTTTAATTAATAAAAACACAAAAATATGTCGCATCTTGCACTAATGATTTAATTCTACAATTAGGAGTAATTGAGTTTGCTTTACAAAAATAAAAACCGAAAAATAACGTACTTCGCATTTTAGTATCTAATGTCAAATTGTGTGATTTTTCTTTGTATTTAATTTTGTGTGATAATTATTATTAAGGGTTAATTAGTATTTCTTAAGCTAATTTTGGTTTTTACAATTTAATTTAGAATTTTGATAATTAGGAATTAAAAAAAAAATAAAAGAAAAGGAAGAAATGAAATAAAGAGCAAAATCGGAACTGGGCCAAAAATTGAGATTAAAATCAGGCCCAATGGCACGTCCCAAATCCGGTCCAATCCCACCCTTGTCCTAAACGACGTCGTCCTGTCACGTTTAATCCAAGCCGTTGGATCAAACCAATCCAACGGTCCAAGGGTCACCCCTATACCCGTTCCCAACCCGGTCCGCCCCGTATTACCCTAAACGACCCCGTTTAGTTTTAAGTGATTCAATAGGGACCGTTGGATCCTATCATCCAACGGCCCTGATTAATCAAGGCCTTTTAATATACCAAAATCATTACCCTACCCCCCAAACCAAATCAGACCCCTTCACCCCTTCATCTCTAACCTGGAGACCCCCAAATAACCCTCCGCCTTCGACCACCGTACTTCGCCCATCAGAAATCGCCTCACGGCGGTTCCGGTGGGCCAAACGCCTCTATTTTTACACCCTAAGATCGCCTCAACCTCCTCGTTCTAACCATCCTAACAACTAACCCCGAATCCCTGCGGATCTCTTCGAATATTCGATCAAAAGATCAGTCAGAAACCTCAACCCATCCAATAGCCACCAAACTTACACCCTTTGACCCCTGGACCTCCCTCACCACTAGAACGCCACTAGTCCCCCTAGAATCAACCCACGATTCGTCGAATAATGATTTTGAGACAAAAACCCTAGCCGCCGCCATAAGACCCCCGATGGCGGCGCCACCTCCAAACAGCCCCAAACCCACGTCCTGTGACCTCTGCGACTTCCCCATACCAAATCCCTACCCCTTTCCCCTCAAATCCCCTTCCAAGGTCTCAAATAGTAAATCACAGAAAAGCCGAGCCCTAAGTTTAAAAATCCAACGGGCTGCGAGGATCTTTGGACTAAATTAGACTTTAGTCGTATGTTTTCATTATTGAAAACACGCGATTAAGGTCCGCTTCAGTCCAAAGCGAAGGGACGAGGAATTTTCAGTTTTGGTCCATTTGATTTTCGGGTATTTTTTAAATTCTCTTCTCTTTTTTTGTTATTTTTTGTAGTTTTCATTTAAATTTTCAGTACCTTTCTCCTCCTGCTTCATTTTTTGTTTTTATCTCTGTTTTGAACTGAACCCGTTCATACAAGATTAGTTCTTCACAACGTGTGAATTACTTAGCCAGTATTCATTGAATCAAATGGCTTGGTCACTCAAATTTCGTGAATTGTTTGTTTGTTAGGCTGTTATCATGAATTTGTCGATCTCTTTAAGTTTTTCTGGTTGTTTCTTCCTTTTGGTCTCTAAAAAATGTTAGTATGTATGTTTGGTTTCTCTGATTTTAGTTTGTTTCAAACTAATCAGTTGTTCATAGATCGTCTGTGTTAAATCCGTAACAATTTCCCAGTCGGTTTCCTATTACTGTTAATCTCACTACGTGTGATCTGCTTTGCCTGATGTTGATTTAGAAATGTAATTCGTTTCAAGTGTGTTTAGTCTATGTATCTGTATCAGAAATATGATCTTGTTAGTTCAAAGGTGATCTTGTTCTGACTCGTTGGTCTTCATTTTGATGCCATTTTGATTCGGTTGAAGTGATTATAGGTGTTGTAGTTTAGTTAATTAATTAGATGAATTTGGTTATAGCTGATGGGTAGTAAGTACAGTAGTTTCAGGGGTAATTTGGGAATAAAACTTGAAGAATTATTTAATTATTCTGTCCACTAAGTACCAGTTGAATTAAACTAATACATTAGTGGAGAACACAACATGGTGATATGGGAAGGGGTTAGACAAATGGCTGCCCATAACTTTGAATTAAACAAATCAACAAAACATTCAATAGTAGGCTGTAAGAGAATATCATGGGTAGAAAATGGTTTGAATAATGGTTTTTAAGAAGCTGGAAGGGGGCTGGAATGAGGATAAATAGGAACACTTTGGATAGAAGAAGGGGCTGGTTTTTGAATCCTAAAAGAACCAGTTTCATAGAGAGTTTAAGGAGATCATTTTAAAAGTTATCTTGAGAGCTTTAAGGGTCAGGTCTTGGTCAATCAGTTGAAGAAGAGTGAGGAAAGTTTTCGAGGGCCTTGAATCAATCCTTTAGTGTCACGACCCAAAATCCAAACCCGATCTTGATGGCGCCTCTCGTGAGGACAAGGCCAGCCAACGTAACACACATTACATCTCTTATTAACCACTTAGCGGAAACAAGTCAATTTCATAGATAGTATAATCACAAGTGTGAAATGAACATGATAGAACAATGAAAACCATCCCGACTCAGCCCGGAATCGGGGTGTCACAAGTCATGAGCATCTAAGGAATCTGAACACTACTATAAAACTAGTAATATAAATATTGGAAATTTAGAATCAAAGGAAGAGATACGGTGCCGCGAACGTTGGCGGTCACCTTGTTCAGCTAAAATAGAAATACCTTCAATCAGCTAATATCCCGCTATCGGGTGATCAATACCTGCATCTGCACACATGGTGCAGGGAGTAATGTGAGTACTCCGACCCAGTGAGTAATAAAAATAAATAACGACTAAAAGCATAAAATCTCATAAAGGCACAATATAACGCTATCTCAAGTAGTAAAATCAATTATACAATAAAGCCGTGGATTATCAAATAATTCTCTTTTAAAAACAGTGAAGACAATTAATTTCAACAAGTAAGGAATAATTAGAAACTTGCCCCTCGGGCTCAATATCAAATTCTCAATACGGTATCAGCCCCGCGGGCTCACTCCCAACTCACTAGCATACAATATCAGCCTCTCGGGCTCATTCCCAACTCACCAGAACACAACATTGGCCTCTCGGGCCCACTCCCAACTCACCAGAACACAACATCGGCCACTCGGGCCCACTCCCAACTCACCTGGGTACCCTGCTCTCACTGGGGGTGTGTACAGACTCCGGTGGGGCTCCTACAGCTCAAGCGCAATATCAATAAGCCTTAAAGCCATCACACATCACACTCGAGGCCTGAAAGCCTCCTCACATAACTCAACATATCCTCACATATGGCCCGTGGCCTCAATCAGTCCTGAAAATAATCATAAGCCCCTTGGGCATCCGTAAAACAATGGTGCTCACCTCAAAAAAAAATATTAGAAATATCATTTAAATCTCAAGTTGAGTATAAATGTAGCTGAGTTCATGAAATAGTATAATTCAATTGGACTGAGTTCAAATTTACATTTCAATTAGTGAGGAAACAGTGATAAAAATTCACAGAGGATTTCAAATAGTCAGCACGAAGCCCAAGTATGGCAATTAGCCCAAATCATGGTAAAAAACAACAAGTCTTAATTAAATACGCGGTAAAATATCAACCGGGATGGACAAAGTCACAATCCCCCATAGTAAATGACCTCGCGCTCATCATACAACGCGTGTCTCTTCTCGACATAGTAGTATGTTGTGCAATCCGGGGTTTCAAACCCTCAGGACATCATTTAAAATCATTACTCACCTCGAACCGGCGAAATCTCTAGCCCGCGATGCCCTTGCTCCTCAAATTGGCCTCTACGCGTATCGAATCTATCCAAATTCAGAGCGAATACATCACAATAAGCTAAGGGAATATAAATACGATCCTTATCTCGTCACGAGTCTATACATACCAAATTCACAAAAATCGGAGTTCATTTGTCCCCTCAAATCACCATTTCTATCCAAGAGGGTCTTCTACCCTTTTCAAAAAAAATTCTCAAATTAAACACCAAAACTTGCAATAGATTCGAGTTATACAACCAAAATTGAGTTAAGAACACTTACCCCATTGTTCTCTAAGAAAATCTGTCAAAAAATTGCCCAAACCGAGCTCCAAATTGCTAAAAATGGAAAATGGGAACGAAGTCCCATTTTCATAAATTAAACATTCTGCCCAAAATTTTCCGAGGTTACTGTTCACCTCGTGTTATTGTTCACGGGGTACTGTTCACGGATATTGTTCACGGGTACTATTCACGGATACTGTTATGGGGTATTGTTCATGGATGCTGTTACGGGGTACTGTTCACGGATACTGTTACGGGATACTGTTCACGGATACTGTTACGGGGGTACTGTTCAAAACTACTGTTCACAGTGCTGTGAAAAAAAGCAACAGCTTTATTTTCTTTTTATGCCTAAATTGATCCGTTAACCTTCCGAAATACACCCGAGGCCCTCGGGACCTCAATAAAATGCACCAACCAATCCTAAAAAGTTATTCAAACTTGTTCCAATTATCAAAACACCTCGACTAACACTAAAATCATCGAACTACATCAAATTCAAGCCTAAGTTCTTTTAAAACTTCCAAAATACGCATTCGATCAAAAACCCAACCAAAACATGTCCGGATGACTTGAAATTTTGCACACATATCCCAAATCACCTAAAGAAGCTACAACAACTTCCGAAATTCCGTTCTGACCCTCGGATCAAAATTTCACCTATCAACCGGAAATCGCCAAATTACTAACTTCGCCAAAATAGGCTAACTTCTTCACCGAACCTCTAAAATTACTTCCGATTGCTCTCCTAAGCCTTAAATCATCCCCCGAAACTAACCGAATCATTGGAATTCAATTTCGATCCCTCTAACTCACAAGTCAACGTCCGGTTGACTTTCCCAAACTAATTCTTCCATAAAGAGACTAATTGTCTTATTTCTTATCAAAATCGCTCCAGATAAATTCTAATGCACCCAATACCGATAATGAAGCATGAGAAGTAGGAAATGGGACGAACGGGGCAGTAACTCACGAGACGACGGGTCGGGTCGTCACATTCTCCCCAACTTAAATAAATGCTCGCCCTCGAGCGTACCCAGAATTGTTGTAGAAGCAAGCCAATAGCTGAATAATGTTACCATGCATATACCCGGAGATGATCCCACGTCACCTTATCTCACCTGGGTCTGATGACACGTTTTAACTAAAATCACACAATCTAGTCTAGCTCATAAATCATAGATCCACATTTCAACTTTTCAGAATCATACACAAGATCAGAACCTCACACCTATATTCACAATATGTCTGAAGTAGCTGCAATAGACTATGCCTACAACCTTAGGTGCGATTATATGATATACCAATAACTCAAACAAATGCAGCGATAACTTTCATTCACAACAGCTGCCCATAACAACCAAATACCGAAAGAAATCTCTTATTAACCAATGTCTCATTCCAACACTCTCATATACTGCCAGTGATAATTGAAACACGCAATAAATCATAACCATTGCTCATATCAACCGTTCATGAGGCCATTTCTCCCCTAGCAATTATCGTAATAATTTTTTCTTTTTTTTGAACCGAACCAAGATATTTAATCATCAAACATGCTGAAATCAAATCTGTCTGTATTCATCAACGACCCCAACGATCACCTCGAATCCAACACACCACTCTGGTGATATGACACCCCAATACAGGTCTAAGCCATAACTTGCATAATACGCGCACCAATAAGAAACGGTTAGAACATACTCAAATCATGAAAATGACTCAACTGAGAGAGTTGTACCTCAAATTCACTAATACTGCCGCAACACAAGGCTGAGACCCCATCTCACACCATAGATGTAGGACACACAAATTTGACCCGCAAGGTCATATTTCCACACAACTTTGCTGTAACGCGCGATCTTATCCAAATACTATTCTACATGAAACACCTCAAGTCACTATGCTTGAAATCGACAACCATGCTCAATTGATGGCTAGAGCCAGAGCAAATCATTACACCTACGGTGTAACAAATAACACATACCACGCAAACCTGATAGAACATAATCCAACTCACTTCGCCACTCAACCCGTGGCATTCCCGGCATAGCCCATGGCACAATAGTTCAGAATTGCCCGACGCTAAGACATCCAGTCTAAATTCTGGCGTCACATACAAAATCTAACATACCAGCAAGTAAAGATCCACTCGAGTCTCCAAATCCTAATAGCCGTTAAACAGTACCGACGCACACGATCCACAACCACAATATAGCCTGTACATGAGAACTCCCAGTCTCCAACTCCATATAGCACACACATCATTATACCTGGCCTCAATTTCCACGGTGTGAATACATGCACACCTTCAATACCCATTCATTACACGATAATTACTCTAAGATTTCCATGTGCCATACAAGCAACTCGAATATCAACAGTCGATCTAGCCTTAAAAGTGCCACAATACTATTGAAGTGCCATCAACTTAATCACATTGGCCTTTTTCTGAAACATGTACCCTCTACAAATCACTATGATCAGAAATACAATTTCCTTAATCATCTGAAGCTCATTTCTCTAATCACCTAAAGTTGCTCGTACTGCCTAAGAATGTTTTAAATTTCCATTCAGAACTGAATCATAACCTTACACACGCAATTCTCAATCCTTCACAACATATCGCATATTATCATCCTAAGGTACCATGAGGACTTCACCCCCCTTGCGAACCAGGAACGTTTACGTACTCAACTAGTCAAGAACATCCATTGATCCCATTTAGAAGAAAAATTATTACACATCCATGCTCTGTATGACGTACATAGGCCTTGTTCAATTACAATATCGATATGACGGATAAGATCTGTATAAATTCATAGCACCGCCGAATCAAATATTCATTGGGTCTATACTTTTGGCAAGAACTATCACCTCATTTTGAACCAAATAATTGTCTTAGTCCCTTAATTTACTTCATACACTCAGATTGCACTGATCTCGAATTCAATGATCTCGTCTCACCCATTACGAACTGCTCAGGCAATAAACATAATCGAAAGTCACATACGATGCCTCAATATGCCAATAGGATACCAATTCGAACGTGGTACAAAAGGAAAACAAACTCTGGAAGGAATTACCAATCCCACGCACCAATACAGATTTTCCTTAGAAAATAGGAAGCAAGGCATACAAAATAGCATATAGAAAACTATCCTCAACATCACACTGTTGCGGCGTGCAACCCGATCTAGATAACATACCCATGGCGGCATGCCACCCGATCCACATATAGATCTCACATAAGGAGATGCACATCGAGCCAAATTTGCTCCTTACAACATAATACCGAGTATCGGTCGTACGCATGCTAAGTGCATAATAATATCTCTGAGGGACATATAGCATTACAAGCTACAAAACTCAAGCACAATTGAGGCGCGATGTACAATCTGAATTTCAAGAGCCAAGATGCTCATATAACATCATTCCTACACGAATTCTCAACACATAGCAGTTTCTCAAGTCATCTCGCAACTCACACGGTGCAATGCATCACTACGCAAAATATCTGTCAATGAAACATCAACCGAACTACTCCTCCATGAGGACCGTGTTACTAAAATGCACACATCTGCCTGATATAGAGCCATTATTCACATTAAATCCATCCATCGACTTCAAGCCGATTCTGATCACACTAAACTAGTCTGATAACCTTTCAAAGGTCCATAATAACTCCCTTTTTTTTTCTCACAACACACAAGAACAACCATCACAATCGAGGTAATCCTGCCCCATTCACAACCCAATGCGCCAAGTGCCCTCCAGGCATGAATCTTTAATTTAACGACACTGTCACAAACTTCATACTTGGTTTACATCTTTAATCAATCAAGTGATCACATGCCATACTTATATAATCTTCCCGTGGGACACACTCCCACAACCTACCACAAAAATATCTGGAGCGTACCCCCAAACCACCGGTCGCACTAACGTTGAAGGGCGATCAAGAATCATTAACCAGGACGCAAAACCCTTTTTTACAAAACACCGATCTTAGGTGACACTGAAGACAATGCCAACTTACCGTGAACATCGAAACTTATCTCCTGCTCATCCGAGCTCATGACATCTTGTCAAAAATTTTCCTTCACTCGTGCCATTCTCGGCCCAATTTCCACAACCAGAACTGACTCACCAGTATGCATCAAATCATAACTAACATAGTACATAACCGTATAATTCGCTAACCAATAGCAAGCTCCCCAACTTGGCTCGAAGCCACAGATAACAACACATATACTCTATTGCTGTCGTAATATCATGGTGAGATTAAACTCATTCCTTCATAAGCGTGTGGAAACACGAATCATCAGAAATTTTAACTCTTCTGTAATTTTTTGCATTCACTCACACAACAGTTAAGCCCAAACTTTTCAAAAATTTTGGTAGAGTTTCCTTTGTAATTGGGCCTATCCACCTGCCAGAGAATCACCAAAACCCTCCTAACAACACGTCCACAACTTGACAAAGCATCACAATGTTTATCAATTACATTAATCTCAATATTACATGTATTATATTATCAAAATTGATACATGGACATGCGTTGCACTAATTCAAATCATAAGACATAGAAAATACCTTCCAACCCTCCATTATTGGGCCATTCATTCGAGTAAGAACATATTCTTTCTTTAATATTTTCGACCTTCAAGGTGGTCTCCTTGACTCAACGATTTCGTCATAATACATTTACAGAAGCGATCTCAGCTCCTAGACTTATCTAACTAGTATGACAATTAGATTTCCCTTATAAGCCAATTATCCACTAGCTTTACCTTTAGTTACTATTTTTGTATACCTTCCACTGCCATACACATTACACCATCACTTAATCTTCCCGAATCTATACTCATACCGCTACATGTAATGCACTTTACTTTCCAACTAGGAGACACGAAAAATATTCTTCATGCGCCCATAACTCGGGGCTGCTCAACATATCACAATAAGAAACGAATCACTTAACAGTTCATCTACTATCCAACAGGCTTCTTCGCCACTACCTAGTCGTATAAATACACCTCGCAACACTAACATACTCATCACGTGGATATCCAACTGCCATTCCAGTTCATAAGGGCAATAATGAACATATGAGTTCAAAACACTTGCTCACAAAATTAGCACCTCGGTGCTCAAGCCATTGGCAAAGATTCGGCCTCAAGTCCTCCTGACTGGCCTAACGTCAAACTCACAGAGATTACACCACGCCCCTCGATCGGGGAATCACAAGCCATCGAGGCACATCTGATACTGCCCGTTCGTGCATACGATCATGCGGAAGGAATTTCAAGAGTTTCTTTTCAAGTTGAATCAAGGACGCACGATAAGAATTCAAGAATGTGAAGTTTTCCTAAAGGTTCTGCAACCTCTCGAGGATAAATACAGACATCTCCGTACCGATCCGTGAGACTCTACTAAACCTGCTCATGACTCGCGAGACCTAGTAACCTAGGCTCTGATACCAACTTGTCACAACCCAAAATCCCATCCCTGTCGTGATGGCGCCTCTCGTGAGGACAAGGCCAGCCAACGTAACACACATTACATCTCTTATTAACCACTTAGCAGAAACAAGTCAATTTCATAGATAGTATAATCACAAGTGTGAAATGAACATGATATAATAATGAAAACCATCCCGACTCAGCCCGAAATCGGGGTGTCACAAGTTATGAGCATCTAAGGAATCTGAACACTACTATAAAACCAGTAATATAAATATTGGAAATTTAAAATCAAAGGAAGAGATACGGTGCCGCGAACGCTGGCGGTCACCTTGCTCAGCTAAAATAGAAATACCTTCAATCAGCTAATATCTCGCTACCGGGTGATCAATACCTGCATCTGCACACATGGTGCAGGGAGTAATGTGAGTACTCTGACCCAATGAGTAATAAAAATAAATAACGACTGAAAGCATGAAATCTCATAAAGGCACAATATAACACTATCTCAAGCAGTAAAATCAATTATACAATAAAGCCGTGGAGTATCAGATAATTCTCTTTTAAAAACAGTGAAGACAATTAATTTCAACAAGTAAGGAATAATTAGAAACTTGCCCCTCGAGCTTAATGTCAAATTATCAATACAGTATTAGCCCCGTGGGCTCACTCCCAACTCACCAACACACAATATCAGCCTCTCGGGCTCACTCCCAACTCACCAGAACACAACATTGGCCTCTCGGGCCCATTCCCAACTCACCAGAACACAACATTGGCCACTCGGGCCCACTCCCAACTCACCTGGGTACCCTGCGCTCACTAGGGGTGTGTACAGACTCCGGAGGGGCTCCTACAGCCCAAGCGCAATATCAATAGGCCTTAAAGCCTTCACACATCATACTCGAGGCCTGAAAACCTCCTCACATCACTCAACATATCCTCACATGTGGACCGCAGCCTCAATCAGTCCAGAAAATAATCATAAGCCCTTTGGGCAACAGTAAAACAATGGTGCTCAGCTCAAAAAAAATATTAGAAATATCATTTAAATCTCAAGTTGAGTATAAATGTAGCTGAGTTCATGAAATAGTATAATTCAATTGGACTGAGTTCAAATTTACATTTCAATTTGTGAGGAAACAGTGATAAAAATTCACAGAGGATTTCAAATAGTCGGCACGAAGCCCAAGTATGGCAATTAGCCCAAATCATGGTGAAAAACAACAAGCCTTAATTAAATACGCGGTAAAATATCAATCGGGATGGACCAAGTCACAATCCCCCATAGTAAATGACCCCGTGCTCGTCATACAACGCGTGTCTCTTCTCAACATAGTAGTATGTTGTGCTATCCGGGGTTTCAAACCCTTAGGACATCATTTAAAATCATTACTCACCTCGAACCGGCGAAATCTCTAGCCCGCGATGCTCTTGCTCCTCAAATTGGCCTCCACGCATCGAATCTATCCAAATTCAGAGCGAATACATCACAATATGCTAAGGGAATATAACCCAATCGAAAAGACTCGAAAAATATTGAAAATCACGAAATTTGCAAAACCTGAGCCCCGGGCCCACGTCTCGAAATTCAAAATTTTTTACATCAATACGATTCTTATTTTGCCACGAGTCTATACATACCAAATTCACAAAAATCGGAGTTCATTTGACCCCTCAAATCACCATTTCTATCCTAGAGGGTTTTCTACCCTTTTCAACAAAAATTCTCAAATTAAACACCAAAACTTGCAATAGATTCGAGTTATACAACTAAAATTGAGTTAAGAATACTAACCCCATTGTTCTAAGAAAATCTGTCCAAAAATCGCCCAAACCGAGCTTTAAATTGCTAAAAATGGAAAATGGGAAAGAATTCCCATTTTCATAAATTAAACATTCTGCCCAAAATTTCCGAGGTTACTGTTCACCTCGTGTTACTGTTCACGGGGTACTGTTTACGGATACTGTTCATGGGGGTACTGTTCACGGATACTATTATGGGGGTACTGTTCATGGATACTATTATGGGGGTACTATTCACGGATACTGTTACGGGGTATTGTTCAAAACTACTGTTCACAGTGCTGTGAAAAAATGCAATAGCTTTATTTTCTTTTTGTGCCTAAATTGATCCGTTAACCTTCCGAAATACACCCGAGGCCCTCGGGACCTCAATAAAATACACCAACCAATCCTAAAACGTTATTCAAACTTGTTCCAATTATCAAAACACCTCGACTAACACTAAAATCATCGAATTACATCAAATTCAAGCCTAAGTTCTTTTAAAACTTCCAAAATACGCATTCGATCAAAAACCCAACCAAAACATGTCCGGATGACTTGAAATTTTGCACACATATCCCAAATCACCTAAAGAAGCTACAACAACTTCCGAAATTCCGTTCTGACCCTCAGATCAAAATTTCACCTATCAACCGGAAATTGCCAAAATACTAACTTCGCCAAAATATGCTAACTTCTTCACCGGACCTCCAAAATTACTTTCGATTGTGCTCTTAAGCCTTAAATCATCCCCCGAAACTAACCAAATAATCGGAATTCAATTCTGAGCCCTCTAACTCACAAGTCAATGTTCGGTTGACTTTTCCAAACTAATTCTTCCATAAAGAGACTAATTATCTTATTTCTTATCAAAATCGCTCCAAATAAATTCTAATGTACCCAATACCGATAATGAAGCATGAGGAAGTAGGAAATGGGATGAACGGGGCATTAACTCACGAGACGACGGGTCGGATTGTCACATTTAGAGTGTCGAGGGGTTCCCAATTCAAATCAGTTCTTAAGAGTCTTTAAGAGGTCCAAAAAATCAGTCTCGAAAGCTCCTGGAATCAATTTTAGAGGGCATTTGAAAGTGTTTGGTGATTTATTTGTGGGTTGCTGGATATTATCTAATTGCCTAAAGTTGTTCTATGACTGCCTAGTTTAATTCTAGTAGATGCAGTGTTTTGGTTAAGCTTCTTCCTTTCTGGGCATTTTGACTGTGGTTTGGTCTTGAATTGGTTCCCTGAACTTTTGCTGGTGTTATTTGCTGCTGCCTGCTGTTACTCTTGCTGATTCCTTTCTTCTCCTCATTCCTTTTAATTTTCCAGGTATTTGTTTCTCTCCTGATGTATTAAAGCTGAGATTGAAGTGGAAATGCAAATGAAATGTTTACCCCTGTTGTCTATTTAGCTCTGCCTGTTTTGGACCACTATGTATTGATGCCTAAATAGTTTAGACATAATAGCTTAATGTAGCCTAGTTATAATTTGCACATGACTGTATAACTGGACTGAAATTGGATTATAATTGGACTGTGTTAGATGATAGATGTTCAGTTTATGTATTTTAGACGTTGGCTGCTTTAATTAGTTGAGTTATCAGTATAGCGTAGCGTAGTCAAAATTGCTTTCAATAAGTCATAGAGAAATAGGTTCAAATAGTTTTCCAGCATGCTATTTCATTGTTTCCAGATATGAGATCGCGAGTTATGTGAGTGAATGATGCTAGTTCGAACAATGTTGGTAAATAACATTAGTTTTCAAATGTCAGTGATTAACGTTGATTTTAGTTTCGATAGTTGTAAAAAAAAACAAGCTCAGAATAGTTCTGGATTTCGTGTAGTTAATCCCAATAATGTTAGTTCGAAATAGTTAGTTTGCTTTGTTGTCAAATTCAGGTTTCTCTTTTAATTTTCAACTTTAGTAATATGCACCAATAGGCAAAGGAATAAGAAAACAGATCTTGAGAGGAATTGAACTACAAAAAATGGACGTTTAAATAAAGCGTTGGCCTGCCCGCCCAGAGGTTCGATCTTCGGATCTCCACAACGCCGTCGGATCATTTTGGCTGATTCGGGCTAAGTCCAGGCCCAATGCATGCGGCTATTGGACCTTTGTCCAAAGTGTACATATTATATGGTTTGGGCTCGTTCGGCAACTGGCTGTTCGTATTCAAATGGCCTATTGTGGGTTTTTAAGTTAGGTAGTGGTTTCAAACTAAAAGGCGCCCCCTTTTATTTGGATCCGGACTTGAACTCGAAGCCCGAATTATATAATAATTAATTAGGACTTTTCCTTATATCTTTTGAGACAAAAAGATATAGAAAATCATAGTTGCTTTAGGTTTGCCCTTTTAATCATAAATTGTGGGGCCCTCATTTTAATGTATACTAAAATACTTAAATTTTGGGACGGGCCATTTAGCGAATTTCACGGCCTTCCCAAAATAATAACCCGCTAGTATCTTTAGGCGCGCTTTTAATAATTTACTTTCTTAAACTCGGGTGCACATTTATGTGACCCAAATCCAAATCTCAACGGAATCTAAATATATCAATAACCACGGGTACATTGATGTGACGTGGTTCGAGATGTGTTTTCACAATGTTGCAATTCTCACTAATAATAATAATAAAGCGGTAAATAATCTTTAAAATTGCACTATAGGATAACATGTATTAAAATCAGATATTAAGCCATTTATAACAGTTTAAGCGACCGTGCTAGAACCACGGGATCCGGGGGTGCCTAACACCTTCCCTCGGGTCAACAGAATTCCTTACTTAGAATTTCTGGTTCGCAGACTTCATTTTGAAAGTCGAAAATTTCCTCGATTTGGGATTCAAGATAAACCGGTGACTTGGGACACCAAAAGCCAAACCTTTCCCAAGTGGCGACTCTGAAATAAATAATCCCATTTCGGATAATGTCACTTAAAATGGGAAAACTCCCTTATATATTATCCTTCGGGGTAGGTGCGTAAAAAGGAGGTGTGACAACTATAACCTAGATTACCATCGGAAGTCCTAATCTTAGTGGTTCTGGGACATTGGTGTCTAGTTGGATTTTAGTTTACCTCTTAACTATATGCAAAAGTATCTATATCTAGCTTCAATTTCATATGTTGCTCTTATCTTCACCTAAATAATGCTTCAGGATTCATTGACGATGAAGCTAGCAGTACCACATTCTAGATATTCATTTAGATGAGTGCTTACAGAGAAAAATGGATAGGTGAATCAAACTGTAACCGGTGTATGTTAGGCTCTCAATATGTGGCATCGCGGAGAATAGTAACATGGTTTCTGCTGTAACTGCTGATAACATCTTATCAGTGTAGTCCATATGGTTGACCTATGCTAGAAAGTACTTCCTTGAGAATTGTGGTAATTTAGAAATTGCATTCTTATAGATTCACCATTTGCTATCCCTATTTACAACAGGCTAAACTTTAATTATTGGGCTATCATTGTGCTTGGGGGTTGAGAAATAAAAAGCTCTAGCTTTCATTTATGAGTTTTTCAAGTAATTTGCTAGAATTCTGTTTAGATATCGTATGGGGTTCATAGCTAAATCATTACTTTGTTCATATATGTAGTTTCTTACCAAGGGCACTTTATTCATATATGTAGTTTCTTAACAAGGGCACTTTATTCATATAAGTTGAAGCACTGGTTCTTATGAATCCACGACCCCGTTGCTGGATCTGTCACTAGTGTTTGTGTGTATGTATTTAAATATCTTTTAATATTTTAGATAACCAATTAGCTGAGATTTACTACATTGATTTGTTCCCTTTTATCCTTGTAGTAGATGACACTCAAAGGATCAGTATGCAGTTTTGATAAAAGAAGTAATAGATTATAATCAATCTATTAAATCGAGGCTCAATTGTTGTAGCAATTAAAAGTTTTGTCTAATACGAAATGCAAAGACTATTTATCAGATTGGATTGAGGAAATAAATACTTGAATTTTGTAATATTGATATTTTGGTAGGAAGGAGTATGAAATGTAGAGTTAATTGGAGAAGTAAGTTCCTAGACACTAGGCTTCTCTATAGTTGAAATCAGTTGGAAAAGTCTAATAAAGCTGAAGATGGTTAAGTTGGTCTTACTCTGAAGAGAAACATATGGAAGTGAATCTAGTTATGGAAATGAATCTGGTTAATTTTTTTATATTGTATTTTTAATCTGCAAGATAGTTCCAATTGTCTTATGTTCACCTACTATATAGTCTAATATTTTGATGTTGTGGCTAGAATTTTTGTAAAAGCAAAAGTAGCTGAAAGCCAAGTATATCAATTAATTGAGCCTCAATCCAAGTATGTTAATATTTGTTGTATCTTTTGCGTTCATTACGCTCTAATTGAACTAGTTCATACAACTTCTAATAGTGTTCGGTTAAATGAGTTTTTTCGGATCCCATGTTCTTTTTACAAAACTTCCTACTGTTAATTATTATAACTATAAAGGATATAAAAGTTTTATCAGTATATGTCGGTATAAAATTTTCTGAAAATAAAAGGAAAAATAAAGAGTTTTTGCATTTGAAGCTTCTCAAGAGAAGGTTCTTTTTTATGATACTTGACTTGTACGTCATCAAATGCAACACAAAGAAGATACGGAAACTTTTTTCATATTTGGTTGATAAAGTTTCTATAGATATTATTATTTATCCATTTCATTTTATATTTTGAGCTACTAGATAGTCTCCTATCGTTAGATTGATCAATCAAGATTTTTTTATTTATTATTCCTATATCACCTTCAAGCTTTCTTATTTCAGGGAAGTGTGTAGTTGCAAAAACACAATAGTAGGTCCAAAATGTTGGCTTTACTAGCTATTTGTGTGCCACGATCCTTTATCAATATTTGCACCACTTTCCAAAAGGCTGTTGACTCGGAGAAGGTAAGTCTTGCTCTTAGCATCCATGGCAGAATCTTTCTTGTTAAATATCATTGAAAAATATTTTGGCAAAAGTTTCTTTAATAGCTGTATATGAGATCAGTCTAGCTAGGAATGTTAAGATAGAGCTAAAAAACTCCAAAGCACTTTATCATCCATCAAACCTCTGGTGTTAGTATTGAAACTGGCTGAAGTAGCATTTGACTTTCGTTACACCCCTTGTAATCTAGCCTCACCAACTGATTGACTTTTCATGTTCAGGCACAACAATCTCTTATTATCGAAGTTCATTTGTCATTGCTGGCTAATCCTTGATATATCGTAAGTTGTCTTTTCAGTTTGGTGTTTCATGTTTGTTGCTTGTGTATTACCTTGTTCTATTTATGTTTTATAACATTTATCTCTTCTTATTACTTAGGCTTGGATTTCTAGTGGCTTGATGTTGTATGGCTCTCTTCTGTTCTGTAGATCTTCTATGCATATCTCAAACTTGAAATTTCTGTCAATTTGAATAGCTATAACTATAGATTTTTTTTAGATAACAATCAAGTTTGTTTCACATATTGTAGTTAGCATCTTCATCGAATATTCTATTGCATAGTTGCTTAAATAGCTAGATTTGAAACATTTAAAAATGAACTTACTTTGACAAATTATAATCCTAACTTATGAATTTGATTCTAGCAAGTTGTTTGAGGGATTTCACCTGCGTGTTGTTCTTTATAGTATTTCTCAAGTGTAATTTATTTTCTTATGGTATTTCTCACAAGCATGGTTGAGTTACTTTTAATGTTTAAACTGACAATTAGTTTTTAATGTCAACTTTAGCTTTGGGTCTTATCTTGAAATGCAACCAAATCTGCACTTGATGATGGTATTTCCAACTAGGACTTGATTGTTAATAATTTTTATTTATCATCTTTTGTAGGTGGAGCAAATGAATAAAAGGTTGACGAAACCAGCAAAGACTTTATATAAGAGTATTAGTTAATTGTTGCTGAAATTTTAATTGTTCTAGGAATCTTTTATTTTCATATATATTATACAAAGTTATGTGCTAAATATTGAACCGGAGAACAATATAGTATATTTTGATTTAATGGTATAATAATTTTGATATTTTGGATCATTATTTTGTTTATGAATAATTCTTTTTCGAGATTTATAATTGATTTTCTTGCACTGCGCTTTATTATATAATGTCATAAGTATTTTTAGCCAAATGAAAGGGTGTATTGTTGCAATAGGTTCCAAAAACCGTTGCAATAGCATTTTGGATTGTTGCTATAGCCTAATGAAATCGTTGCAATAGAAACAAAATTGTTATTATAGCATCCTGAAACCGCTGCAATAGCCATACTAACTGTTGTATCAAATGCTATTACAACGCTTCATAACCGTCCCATTTGGCTACAATAAGCGTTACAATAGATAAGTAGAAAACCGTTGCAATAGACCTATCTAATGCAACGGTTGTGTGACCGTAGCAAATAACCGTTGCAGTAGATCTATTGGCACAAGAGCGGATGTGACGGTCACTGCATCATTGCAATAGATCAATGGCAACGGTTTCCTTATCTATTGGAACGGTTTTACAACTGTTTCCATAGCTCTAATTTCTGGTAGTGTCTCCTTCAAAAATTGCCCAATTTGGAGTTTGGAAGAAGAAGTTATGAAATTTTGGTTTGATCCCGTATGTGTTCTGTTCTGTTTAAATGACTGGGCAATTTCTGCGACCGCGGAGAAAGGTATACGATCGCATAGGGTAAGGGAGATTGGTCAATGCGATCGCAGTCAAGGCAGTGCGATCGCATAGAAGAAAATAGGTTCCCTTCCCAAACTTGGTTTAACACATTGCGATAGCGGAAGAAACAATGCAATCACATAGAACAATTTGTGACCTCCCAGAATTTACTCTACGCGATCGCGAAAGGATCTTTGCGATTGCATAGCACAAAACAGGACTTCTGTAATTTACACTATGCGATCGCATAGTACAAAATAACTGGACACCAGCAACAGCAGAAAACCAGATTTTTCTAAGTCCAAAAACACTCAGACGCCTATCCGAAACTCACCCGAGCCCGTGGGGCTCCAAACCAAACATGCAAACTAACTCAAAAATATCATATGAACTTATCTGTGTGATCAAATCACCAAAATAAACTCTTAAACAACGAATTTAGCATAGAATTCAAAGAAAAATCTCAACACTTTCAAAGTATGAATTTTCACCACTATGGGTCCGAATCACCTCAAACGACTTCCGTTTCTTACCAAATTTCACAGACTCGTCTTATTTCACATATAAGACCTGTATTGGGCTCCGAAACTAGAATACGGTCTCGATACCATCAAATTCTAAATGCATTTCATTTAAAAAAACATAGAAATTCCCAGAAAATAATTTTCTTTAAAAATTTATTTCTCGGGCTTGGGACCTCGGAATTCAATTTAGGGCAAACGCCCAAGTTTTATATTTTCCCACGGACCCTCCGGGACCATCAAATCATGGGTTCGGGTCCGTTTACCCAAAATGTGGACCAAAGTCAACTTAAATAAATTTTAAGTCAAAATTCAATATTTTTCACAGATTTTCACATAATAGCTTTCCGGCTACGCGCCCGGACTGCGTACACAAATCAAGGTGAAGCTAAAAGAGACTTTTAAGGCCTCGGAATGTAGAATTCATTTTAAAAACAAGTGATGACAAGGTCATCACATTCTCGATCTCTAAACCAACCGTTCGTCTTCGAATGGACATAAGAAGGAAGTACCTGAGTCGGGGAAAAAATGGGGGTAACGGCTCCGCATATCGGACTCGGACTCCCAGGTTGACGCCTGAGCAGGCTGACCTCTACATTGAACACAAACAGAAGGAAAACTCTTCGATCTCAGCTGGTAAATCTGCCGGTCTAGAATAGCTACCAGCTCCTCCTCATAAGACCAGTCCTTGTGCAACTGGATAGTGTTGAAATCTAACCCATGGGATGGATCGTTGTGATATTTCCGAAGCATAGACATATGAAACATTGGATGCATGACTGATAAGCTCTGCGGCAATGCAAGTCGATATGCCACCTCTCCCACTTGATCAAGAATCTCAAACGGACCAATGAACCTAGGGTTAAGCTTGCCCTTCTTCCCAAATCTCATCACGCCCTTCATAGGCGACACTCGAAGCAATACCCACTCATAGACCATGAATGCCAATTCATGAATCTTGCGGCCGACATAACTCTTTTGCCTGGACTGAGTTGTACGAAGCCTACCCTGTATAATCCTGACCTTGTCCAAGGCATCCTGAACCATATCCATACCCAATAATCGAGCCTCTCCCGGCTCAAACCATCCAACCGACGACTGACACCGCCTATCATACAAGGCCTCAGAAGGAGCCATCTAGGTACTCGATTGGTAGTTATTGTTGTAGGCAAACTATACTAAGATCCCACGAGCCTCCAAAGATAATGACACAAGCTCGGAGCATATCCTCCAAAATCTGAATAGTCCGCTCAGACTGCCCGTCCGTCTGAGGATGAAATGATGTGCTCAACTCAACCCGTGTGCCCAACTCTCACTGAACTGCTCTCCAGAAATGTGAGGTAAACTGCGTGCCTCAGTTCGAAATAATAGACACGGGCACACCATGAAGACGAACAATCTCCCGGATATAGATCTCAGCTAACCTCGTAAAAGAATAGGAGACTGCCACGGGAATGAAATGCGCTGACTTGGTCAGCCTATCAACAATAACCCACACTGCATCAAACTTCGTCTGAGTCCGTGGTAGTCAACAACGAAGTCCATAGTGATCCGCTCCCACTTCCACTCAGGAATCTCCATCTTCTAGAACAAACCATCAGGCCTCTGATGCTCATAGTTAACCTGCTGGCAATTCAAACACCGAGCCACAAATGTAACGATATCCTTCTTTATTCTCCGCCACCAATAATGCTGCTGCAAATCCTGATACATTTTCACGGCACCCGGATGAATAGAGCACTCGGAGCTATGGGCCTCCACCAAAATCAACTCTCGAAGTCCATCCATATTAGGCACACAAACTCAACTCTGCAATCTCAAAACTCCATCATCACCTAAGTTAACCTGCTTGGCACCTCCGTGCTGCACCGTGTCTTTAAAGACACACAAATGGCGATCATCATATTGCCGATCTCGGATACGCTCCAATAATGAAGAACGAGCGAATGTACAAACTAACACCCAACTGGGCTCAGATACATCCAACCTCATGAACTGATTGGCTAAAGCCTGAACATCCAAAGCAAGTGGTCTCTCACCGACCGGAATATAAGCAAGACTTGCCATATTGGCTGACTTCCTACTCAAATCATCGGCCACCGCATTGGCCTTTCCCGGATGATATAAGATGATGATATCACAGTCCTTTAATAGCTCCAACCACCTTCTTTGCCTCAAGTTCAACTTCTTCTACTTGAACGAATACTGCAGACTCTTGTGATCCGTGAACATCTCACATGCCACGCGGTACAGATAATGCCTCCAAATCTTCAACGCACGAACAATGGCTGCTAACTCCAAATCATGAACCAGATAGTTCTTCTCATGAATCTTCAGCTGTCGCGAAGCATAAGCAATGACCTTACCATCCTGCATTAACACTGTACCAAGCCCAATACAATATGCATCACAATAAACTGTATATGGCCCTGAACCTGTGGGCAAAACCAACACCGATGCTATAGCCAAAGCTTTCTTGAGCTTCTGAAAGCTCGCCTCACACTCATCCGACCACCTGAACTGGGCACCCTTCTGAGTCAATCTGGTCATCGGGGCTGCGATGGATGAAAACCCCTCCACGAACCAACGATAGTAGCCTGCCAATCCCAAGGAACTCCGGATCACTGTAGCTGATGCTGGTCTAGGACAGTTCTTGACTGCCTCAATCTTCTTCGGATCAACCTGAATACCCTCTACTGATACGAATGACCCAGGAATGCAACTGAACTCAACCAGAATGTACACTTCTAAAATTTAGCATACATCTGACTATCCCTCAAAGTCTGAAAAACCACTCTAAGATGTTGCTTGTGCTCCTCCCGACTGCGAAAATAGATCAAAATATCGTCAATGAAGACTATCATGAACGAATCCAAGTAAGGCCTGAACACTCGGTTCATCAAATCCACAAAAGCTGTTGGGGAATTTGTCAGTCTGAATGACATCGCCAAGAACTCATAATGCCCGTACCGAGTGCGAAAAGCTGTCTTAGGGACATCGGATGCCCTAATCCTCAACTAATGGTACCCAGATCTCAAATCAATCTTTGAAAATACCTTAGCACCCTGAATCTGATCAAAAAAATCATCAATCCTCGGTAGCGGATACTTATTCTTGATTGTAACCTTGTTCAATTGCCGATAATCTATACATATTCACATCGATCCATCCTTTTTCTTAACAAACAACACCGGTGCACCCCAAAGGGAAAACTAGGTCTAGTGAAACCCTTTTCAAGAAAGTCTTGCAACTGCTCCTTCAATTCTTTCAACTTGGGTGGGGCTATACAATACGGCGGGATAGACCTGCACTGGGCTCCGGAACCAAAATATGGGCCCGATACCATCAAATTCTAAATGCATTTCATTTCAAAAACTCATAGAAATTCACAGAAAATAATTTTCTTTAAAAATTCATTTCTTGGGCTCTGGACCTCAAAATTCGATTTCGGGCATACGCCCAAGTCCCATATTTTTCCACGGACCCTCCGGGACCGTCAAATCACGGGTCTAAGTCCGTTTACCCAAATTGTTGACCGAAGTCAACTTAAATGCATTTTAAGTCAAAATTTAATATTTTTCACAAATTTTCACATAATAGCTTTTTGGCTACGCGCCCGGACTGTACACGCAAATTGAGGTGAAGCTGAAAGAGGCTTTTAAGGTCTCGAAACGTAGAATTCATTTTAAAAATAAGTGATGACCCAAAGGGTCATCACACCATAATTAGCTCTCATAGTTACTAGTCTTATTTTACTCGTAAAAACTTTATTCTCTTCCTTATTTTTGGCCTGTGTTCGGTTTTAACCATAACTAGGTTTTCTTAGTTGTCTTCCGGCAATTGATGTTAATTGTAGGTAGCGAGGCTGTGTTCGGCGTTTCGTTGGATCCGAGAACTCAGCCCCGGTTCACTGTTCCAAAACAGGTCATATACACCGGAGCAACAAAGGGTCTCTAGCGAGATTCAATGCCACTGCCAAAGCTGAGCCATTATCATTTTCTCCTCGTTCGTTTGAATGGTGATATCTTGGGAGATTTGTGCTCCTGAATAATCGGATAGAAGGCTGTTCATTATGTTACTCTAATTTGTGTTTATTAGTTGGCTAATATTTTGTCTTATGTGTTTGTCATGACTACTTGCTTATAACAGTCAAAACTTTAAAACCATCTATAAGTTTTACCACATTTAGAGTACGAGGTTAGAAGAGAACTTCCAAAATCAGTAGTTAGTCTAATTCATTTTCTAATGATTTTCAAAAGCCTGCAACCTTATAAAATCTGAGGTTATCTTTGGCTAGCTTTGTCGCAAAGCTTAAACTGTTATTAAAGAAGAATTGTTTTCCTGGAGTGAGTGAAGACTTAAAACTGATTTTGTTTTCTTAAGCTTAAGGCTAGGAACGTCTTTGTACCTGGAGTTGAAACCATTTTGTTAGGTATATGACAACGTTTTCCTTCAAACATTTTATCAATCTATCTTTACAATCAAAGATTAGCTACTATTTATAGACTTTGTGTGTCGTTTTCTTCAAGTACCTTTTTAATTTAAAAAATTCTTAAATTTAATTAAACTAAGTTTGAACGGTTAACCGTAATTCACGGATCATATAGGGTGACTTAATAACTTTCCCTATAGGATTAATTAGAACTCTTACCTATAATCTTAAGGTTAAGTAGACCGTATTATTTAGCTAAAATTGGTGTCCTAATTCACCGTTAAAATAATTAGGTGGCGACACTTTTAATTTATTAAACCTCAGAATTATCAATATGTTATACTCTAATTTGACCCGTGTTAAAATGGGGTATAACAGCATGGCGACTCTGCTGGGGATACTAGGTTCTAAACCATAACAAGCTTAGGTTAATAATAAATTTGATTTATTTGTTTGTGTTTGATGCTTATCTGAATTGCCTTATGTGATAAATTATTTTGTATGAATTGTTTATCTATACTTATTGCTTTATAAATTATCATTTCGTTTCACTTCCTCCACTTCTGAAAATTCACACTAAGCCCACACCTAGCGGTTACGTGATTTGCGGCCGCGCACTTATCAAAAAATACCTTTTAGGGGAAAGTTCGTGGGTAAGTCGATCAGCGGTGCAGTCGACAGTCAAGAGCTTTCCACTCTCAAGCTGTCCGCTTGGAGAAGACTGGTCTAGCAAAACCTATTCTTAGTCATCCTAAGATAGATCCAAACCAAAATCCTTTTAAGAGTATGCATCATTTTAATCTTAGGTGATTTAATACCCGAGGTGTATTAAATCCTTTAGTTAACCTTACCTAAACATCCAAGTGGATTTTTAACCCCAAGTGGCACCTTATCACGTATATGTGCATTATCTGAATGGGTGAACATGCCAATTATGAGGACCATTTGCAATTAATTAATTCCTAGGTAAACTTGACCAACTTTTCTATGATAGGTATAAAGTTTTTTAAATGACATAACCAAAACAACAAAACTTTATGCATGACGGAAATATCTTTTATTGTACTTTCTTTTGATCTTTTACGTATTTAAAAAAAAGGCTTAAAAATTCATGTACTTTATTTTTGAAAAATATTGTCACGACCCATTTTCAAAATAGATCGTGATAGCGTCCAACACCATTGTCAGGTCAGCTAACGCAGAAATATTAATAAATTCTTATTTTACTTACCGAAAGCAATTATAACACTTTTCTAGTTATTTAAGCAATTTCCCAACCCTTAACACGAGTTTTCTAAAATCCGACCACGAGCCCACATGCCCGAATTCCAAAATTTTGCAAAGGAAGATGTTCTATATAACCAAAATAATATATGATTTCTAATTCATTTCATAAATAATTTTGTGGTAAAATCTAAGTTTTATTAGAACCCTAGGTCTAGCTCTAACCCCATGATTTTACCTTAAATCGTAGTGTTTAATCTAACTAAACAAAAGTGTAAAACTAAGAATGGGTGAGATAAGCTTACCTCAAGATGCCAAGTAGAAGATCTCTCTCAAAAGCTCCCAAAATTGCCCAATGGGGTAGTGAAATATGGCAAAAATGGATTTAGAGCCCATAATAAATGAACTCACTGCTTCAGCGATATCCGCATCCGCAGTCAGGGGACCGCATCTGCGAGAAAAAGAATGCGTCTGCAAAATAGGCTAAAAGGGATGGGACTGCTTTTGCGGTATTGAGGCCACTTCTGCAGAACCTCATCTGCGGTTCGAGAGCCGCTTCTGCAGTTTGGTCTGGCCTTCTCTGGGACCGCATCTGCGATAGATGGACCACATCTGCGGTCTCGTACCTGCAGTAAACCAACCAAAGGTGTGGTTATGATAGAAGCAGCAGCTTCAGCACTTCTAAAAAATTTCAACTTCACTCGAGCCTCGTTCGATTGACACTCGGGGCTCCCGGGCCCTACCCGAACAAACTAACAAGTCTAAAATTATGAGACGAACTTACTCGAACCTTCGAAACGCCCGTAACAATGTTAAATCTAAGAATCACCCCCTAAAATCAAATGAATCAAACTTATTAACTTCAAGTTCTTAATTTCCTCCAACGAGCCAAATACCCTAAAACTACTCGGATTGACACCAAATTTTGCGGGTAGGTCTTAAATGATATTTTGGACCTATACCGGGCTTCGGAACCTACATACGAGCCCGATACCCATGAAATCAATCATTAGTTAGTTTCTTTAAATCCTTAATATTTCAAATTAATAATTTCTAATAAAAATTCATTACTCGGGCTAAGGACCTCGAAATTCGATTCTGGATGTACGCCCAGGTCCCATATTTTCCTACGGACTCTCCAAGACCGTCAAATCATGAATCCGGGTCTGTTTACTCAAAATGCTGACTGAAGACAAACTTAGCCTTTTAAGAAAATCCTAAGGAATCAAATGGGCATATTTCACTCAAAACTCTTCCAAATCCTGAACCAACCGTCACCACAAGTTGTAAATTAGCTAATTCACACGCGGGAAATATTATTTAAGGGAATGGGGTTCAAAAAAAGAAAAACAACCAGTCGGATCGTTATATTCTCCACCTATTAAACAACATTAGTCCTCGAACGGACATAGAAAAGTACATGAGCTGCTGAATAAATGTGGACATCTGCTCCACATGTCCTCCTCGGACTCCCAAGTCGCCTCCTCGACTGGTTGGCCCCTCCACTGGACCCTCACCGCAGAAATCTTCTTGGACCTCAACTGGTAATTCTGCCTATCTATAATGGCAATTGGCTCCTCCTCATAGCCCAAACTCTCATCCAGCTGGATAGTACTTAAGTCCAACACATGGGAAAACTCGGCGTGATACTTCCAAAGCATCAATACATGAAAAACCTGATGAACTCCCGATAAGCTGGGGGGTAAGGCAAGCTCATAGGCACCCTCCCCAACTCGTCTCAACACCTCAAAGGGGCCAATAAACCTTGGGCTCAACTTTCCCTTCTTCCCGAACCTCATAATGCCTTTCATTGGCGAGACTTTCAAGAGAACCTTCTTGCCAACCATGAATGATACATCACGCGCCTTCTGATCCGGGTAACTCTTCTATCTGGACTGAGTTGTGCAAAGCCTCTCCTGAATCAACTTTACCATGTTCAAGGCATGTTGTACCAAATTTGTATCGTATAACTTAGTCTCACCAGGCTCAAACCACCCAATAGGAGAACGACATCGCGACCGAATAAAGCCTCAAATGGGGCCATCTCAATGCTGGACTGATAGCTATTGTTGTACGCAAACTCTGCCAAAGGCAAGAACTGATCCCACTACCCTCCAAAGTCAATCACACAAGCTCCAAGAATGTCCTCTAAGATCTGAACTATTCCCTCCGACTGCCCGTCGGTCTGTGGATGAAATGCCGTGCTAAGCTCCACGCAGGTCCCTAACTCTCCCTGGACCGCTCTACAGAAGTGGGAAGTGAACTGAGGGCCTCTATCTGATATAATGGAAATAGGCATACCATGCAACCGGACTATCACCCAAATGTAAATCTGAGCACACCTCTCTGATGTATTGGTATTTGCCACTAGAATAAAGTGTGCCGACTTGGTCAACCTATCAATAATGACACATACTGAATCAAACTTCCGCAAGGTCCGGCGCAACCCAACTACGAAGTCCATAGTAATGCACTCCCACTTTCATTCTGGTATAGGCATCTGCTGAAGTAGACCACCCGACCTTTGATGTTCATACTTGACATGCTGGCAATTCAAACGCTTAGCCACATACTCCACTATGTCTTTCTTCATCCTCCGCCACCAATAATGCTAAGTCAAGTCACGATACATCTTCGTAGCTCCCGGATGAATGGAATACCGTGAACTGTGTGCTTTCTCTAGTATCCTCTCCTCTGACCATCAATATTAGGAAAATATAAACGACCCTGGAGCCGCAAAATACCATCCTCGCTAATAGAAACCTCCTTGGCACCTCCCTAAAGCACCGTCTCTCTGAGAATCTCCAAATGTGAATCATCGAACTGTCGGGCCTTTATCTGTCCCGATAATGAAGATTGAGCAATCATACATGAAAGAACCCGGCTGGGCTCCAAAATGTCCAATCTCACAAGTCTATTAGCCAATGACTGAATCTCTAAAGCTACTGGCCTTTCCTCTACTGGAATAAATGCCAAGCTACCCATACTCTCTGCCTTTCTGCTCAAGGCATCCGCGACCACATTCGCCTTGCCCGGATGATAAAGAATGGTGATGTCATAATCCTTCAGTAACTTGAGCCATCTGTGGTACCTCAAATTAAGATCCCTTTGCTTGAACAAATGCTGAAAGCTGCGATGATTAGTGTAAACCTTACATGACACCCCATACAGATAATGCCTCCAAATTTTAAGAGTATGAACAATCGTAGCCAACTCTAGCTCGTGCACAAGATAACTTTTTCTTAGGAATCTTCAGCTGACGGGAGGCATATGCAATAACTCTCCCCTCCTGCATCAATAAACAACCCGAGCCAACGCGTGAAGCATCACAATATACCATATACATTCCATAACTAGAAAGCAATACGAGGACCGATGTTGTAGTCAAAGCTGTCTTGAGATTCTGAAAGCTCTCATCACAATCATCGGACCAACGAACAGGAGCACATTTCTGAGTTAATCTAGTCAAAGGTGATGCAATAGATGAAAAACCCTGCATAAATTGTCGGTAATAACCTGCTAGCACTAGGAAACTCCTGATCTCGGTCACTGAGGTAGGACGTGGCCAACTCTAAACTGCTTCAATCTTCTTGGGATCCACCTTAATACCCTCTCCTAACATAACATGACCCAAGAATGACACTGACTCTAGCCAAAATTCACACTTGGAGAACTTAGCATATAGCTTGTGCTCTCGCAAGGTCTGAAGCACTACTCTCAGATGCTGCTCATGCTCCCCCAGGCTACGTGAGTGTATCAAGCTATTGTCAATAAATACGCTGACAAAGGAATCAATATAAGGCCTGAACATCAGGTTCATCAAGTCCATAAATGTTGCTGGCGCATTCGTTAAGCCAAAGAACATCACCAAAAACTCATAATGGCCATACCTAGTCCGGAATGTAGTTTTCGGAACATCTGAGTCTCGAATCTTCAGCTGATGGTACCCTGACCTCAAGTCTATCTTAGAAAACACCCTGGCACCTTGCACATCGATATGAGGCAACGGGTACTTATTCTTAATAGTGACTTTGTTCAACTGGCAGTAATCAATGCACATCTACATAGTCCCATCCTTCTTCTTCACAAATAACACTTGTGCACCCCGAGGTGATACACTAGGCCTAACAAACCCCATTGCTAACAACTCCTCAAGTTGTTCCTTTAACTCCTTTAGCTCTTTAAGAGCTATACGGTACGGTGGGATGGATATAGGCTGGTTGCCTGGAGCCAAATTAATACAGAAATCGATATCACGATCCGGTGGTATGCCAGGAAGACCGGAAGGAAACACATCGGCAAACTCTCGAACCACTGAAAATGAATCAATCGTTGGAGACTCTGCGGTGGTGTCCCAAACATAAGCCAAGTATGCCAAACACCCCTTCTCAACCATCTACCAAGCCTTCAAGAAAGAGATAACCTGGATAGACATATCAACAGTGGAACCCTTCCACTCCAACCCTGGCAACCCTGGCACCGCTAAAGTAACAGTCGTGGCATGGCAATCTAGAATGGCGTGATATGGAGATAATCGATCCATGCCCAAGATGATCTCAAAGTCGATCAGTCAAGTAACAAGAGATCCGCTCTAGTCTCAAAACAACAGAACGTAACCACACAGGACTGGTAGACCCGGTCTACAACCACGAAATCACCCACAAAAGTGGATATATGGACATGAGTGCCCAAAGGTACAGGAGGAATAACCAGGAAACGAGCAAACAAAGATGATACATATGAATAGGTGGACCCTGGATCAAAAAATACCGAATCATCCGTACCGCAAACGGAAATAATACATGTGATGAGGGCATCTGAGGCCAATGCATCTGGCCTGGCTGGAAGAGCGTAGAATCTGGCTGGAGCGTCGGCTGGCTGACCTCCATCTGACTGAGCAGTAGCTGGCTAACCTCTCCCTGCCTAACCTCTATCTCTAGGATGGTCCCTACCAGCCTGCCCTCCACCTATAGGTGGCGGGGCAGCTGGTGCTGAAATCATAGGTTGCTGACCCTATTGTACTGCCTTGCCCCGAAGCCTGGGCAATATCTCCTCATATGAACAAGGTCCTCGCACTCAAAATAACCCCGCGGTACGGTGACTTGCTACCCCGATGGCTGACCCTGATGGCCTGTAGACCCAATGGAAGAAGTCTGAATAGTCTATGGATGGTATGAACTCTCAGGCATAGCACTGAAATAAGAATCAGAAGAACCTTGAGGACCTGAATACCCACCAAAGGAAACCTGAATAACTGGTGGGCAATAAGAACTCTCTGGCATGATGCTAAAATAGAGGCACACTGGAGCACCCCGAGCAGGTGGTGGTGCTGAATATGGGGGCCTGCTGGGCTTTCCTCTCCTAAACTGACCTATGCCCCTAGTCGGGGCACCTTTGAACTCTTCGGAGAACCTATCCCTCTTATCTTGCTGCATCTGCTCCCTACCCCTCAGACGGTAACCCTCAATCCTCCGAGCAATCTCCACTATTAACTGGTAAAAAGTCCCTATCTTTACCTCTCAGGCTATGTTGGCTCTGATGCCAGAATACAACCCTACAACAAATGTCTGCACCCTCTCTACGTCAGTAGGAAGTATTATCAATGCATGGCGGGATAGCTCAGAAAACCTCACCTCATAATCGGTCACGAACATCTGACTCTGCTCTAGCTGCTCAAACTGATACCGCTGCTCTTCCCTCTCAGAGGACGAAATATACCTGTCCAGAAATAACTGTATGTACTCACTCCAAGTGATAGGAGGACCTGCCCAAAACATAAGACTGCCACCATTGAATTCAACCCCATGCGACTCCAATATCCTCATGTTGTGCAGTCTATCCCTGCACCTGTTAATGAAGTTCTAAGCATCCTCATGGCACTCACCCCCAACGACAGGAGAGTGAAGTCTAGTCCATCTATCCAACAACTTCTACGGGTCACCATCCGCAGCTGGTCTGGGCTCGGGTATCACTGCAGCTACTGACTGAGCCCTATCTACGGGTAGTACACCAGGAGTCTGATACACTGCAGCTGCATGACCATGAGCTTAAGGAGTAGGGGTCTGTGCTCCACCTCCCACTTGGGATATAGCTGGATCAGCTGGAAATAAACCAGCCTGAGTCATTGTGTCCATAAATTGTAGCATACGATCCATGACCTCTTGGAATCCCGGTGTTGTCATAAAGTCTGTCCGGGTAGGCTCAGCTACGGTCACCTCTCCCTGCTCCTCGATGATAGGATCTCTCACAGGATCTGCTGGTGGTACTACTAGGATAGCTCTGGGACACCCTCATCCCCTACCTCAGGTCGATTCCCTCCCCCGGCCTCTGCCTCATCCTCTCGCAAGAAAGGAGGGGGGACAACTCCTTCCGGGTATGGAAAATCAGCCATGCGTGTCCTCAACATCTGTGAGAGAATAGAAGAGTGAAATTTAGTATACCAACCACTACACGATAGGAATTAATAAAGAGTAGTTTTTCCTATCACCCTATAGCCTCTCGAAGATAAATACATATGTCTCTATACCGATTCGCAAGACTCTATTAGGTTTGCCCTTAACTTGTGAGATCTACGTGAACCTAGTGCTCTGATACCATATTGTTACGACCCATTTCCAAAATAGATTGTGATGGCACCCAACACCGTTATCAGGCCAGCCAACGCGGAAATATTAATAGATTCTTATTTTACTTATCGAAAGTAGTTATAACACTTTTCTTGATTTAATAAGTAAAACAGGTGATAATAAGCAATGTTTAATAATAATCATACAACCCAAAAGAACTGTCTACTAATGTGTGTGCCAAGACCTGGTGTCATAAGTGTAAGCACGTGATTTTTGCCCTATATGAAAATAACTCCTAAAAAATATACTAAAATAAATTGATTTTTAGGTATTTTTTATTTAGTTGCATGGCATGCATTTTTAACATTTTTAAAAAAAAAATCATAAAAAAAATCATAAAAAATATCACATTTTAATTTCAAGCCACCTTAGGTGTAATTTGCATTTAGGAATTAATTACATTGAGCTAATTGTGCTATTAATCAAAAATATAAAAAAATGATCATTTTTACATAGTTAGATAATTAGCTTAATTTTACAATCTGAATTAATTTAGAAATTTAGTTTAGGTTTTTAATTAATTAAAGAAAGAAAAGAGCAACAAAAAGAAGAGGGAAATGAAAAAGCTTGATCTTAAATTCAAATTGGCCAAGCATTTGAAAATTTCAAAATATTTTTTCCCCCAAAACCAACCCCAAAATATTTTTTCCCCAAAACCTTCCCCAAAATATTTTCCCCCCAAAACTATTCCCCACCCCATCACTATAAATTCACACACAATATGCACAACTAGGGAGGAGGAAGAAAAAAAAAGAGAAAAAAAAGAAAAGGAACGGAGGGTAAAATAGAAAAGGAAAATGGGGAGGAATATACCAAAAGTTGAAAATCGGCAATAACTTCACTTCTCATTTTGTTGCCTTT
>MU683736.1:0-20000 GCA_026770625.1 Nicotiana glauca
CAACCTAGAGGTAAGCCTCTCGTACGGCATGAAAGCTCCGCATGGAACCTGGAGAGGGTATGATCATACATCTCTTTACACTGCGGCATAACAGAAAAAATAGAAGATCAAAGAGTAATGCTCGGGACTAAAAGAAATACACGTAAAATAGCTATCACCTGCTTTAGGAACCTCTCCGCCGCGTTGAAGGCACCGGGAGCATCGAGATCGATGTTCTTGCTAACATCGTCAAGAATGTTTCCAAACGCGCCTCCCCTCTTGAGATAACTCCCCGCTTTGGCAGTGTTCATAGACTGAGTGTCCCTTAGTTCCCCTGACGAGAATTGAAGGCCTAAACTAAAATCACCCAGGTCATCGATATCCCCGATGGGCAACTCCTTCCCCCGATAATCTCCGAGTCCAGACCCTTCGGGACCGACAAGAATGGTTCCCCCAGGAAAAACTACACCACATCTGGCCACGAGATCTGGAACCACCTTAACACCTACCTCAAGGGTCTTTACCGCAAGGGACTGACTTGAGTCGGCCATTCCCAATTCACCGGCTTCTAGTCAAGGCACCTACGAGACTCCCACTCCCGACCTCGGCTCAACTCCAAACGACACTCACTCTCATCATTATCTTCGTTCGCGATGCCGATGCTTGCCTCGAAAGCTGAAGCCGAGATCTTAATGGTAGCTTAAGGCCTGCGTGACTTAGGTTTCTTTATCATAGGGGAATCGGCAGCCTCCTTGACCTTCCTTTTCTTACCCTTAGCGGGTTCTGAAGTCTATGTCTTACCATCAGGAGGCGCTCTCATCAGCATATTCTTGCCAAGGCCTGCACGAGATCATTGGCCATAACTTATTAGCACAAAAGATATAGGGAGAAACATAAGGCTAAGACATAGGTGGCAAGGGAAACTTTACCATAATTCTTGGCCACCCACCACTTCTTAGCCAGGTCGTGCCATGACTAGACAAGATTTGTGATGAGGTATCCAATAACCTGATACATCTCGAAAGATCCAATATCGCTTCAGGATACCAATCGATAGCTGCAGAAACCAAAAAGAGATCATTTTTTTGGAAGGAAGGAAAGGAAATCATAAAATATGTCCGAGGGAAAAAATACTTACGTTGTGTATTCCACTTCTCCAAGAAAGGCATCCTCCCAGCTAGAATGATGTCCGAGGTCTTCACCCGGATATACCTGCTCATCCATCCTTGATCGTTGTCCTCGTCAGTGCTCGATAAAAATGATTTTTTTGATTGGTGGTGAAGCCTAATCAAACCTTGATAAAATTAAGGGTTGTATAACCTAATCAAATGATTGTGGGTAAAGGTCTCACCCTCGACCCCACTGGAGAAATGGTAGAGCATCAAGACTATCCTCCAGATTGAAGGATAGATTTGACCAAGCGTCACTTGGTATTTGTTGCAGAAATCGAGGATAACCGGATCTCTCTCCGAGTGTGGGGTTTAGATGTGTCGGCGGGACCCAAATTGAATGGGTAAATATATACAAAAAGGAAACCAACTTTGTAATCCGTTATGTTCTCATCAGGGTGGGGAATCTCCACCTCCACTACCTCCTTCCATCGGCAGTGTTCCTTCACCTTCCCTATGTTGGTCTCAACACAAATGTACCAGGACACTTCTTCGTATTGGTCCGGTGCAGATGAGGTTTTATCGACAGAAAAGTCCTTCGGCATGATAAGCTTGGTGAAGTACATTGTCCCAAGATGGGTATCACTTTGCATTTCCCTTTAGACGTTCGAGACGAAGAGGCGACCATGTCTTTTCAAGGAATTGTCTTGGAAGTTCTAGCCATAATGATGGTGAAATTTCTCTAAGAAAGTAAGAAGAAAGAATACAAAAAGTGATGGGTTTGTCTTTGCGAATTTGAAGATGTTGGGAAAGTAAGAATTGTAAAATGATTGGTACATTCATAGGAGTCGTACAGGTAGCCGAAGGGACGAGCTAATAGTGGTTCGTGGGCTTCTCGATAGTCGTGTCCGATGGAAATCCTTGTGAGGTTTCTTGGTCATGGAATTTAATGATCTAATAGGCTAACGTCACGATGATTATGCACTTAAAGTTGAAGCTCAAATAATTTCCTATCGCTTCATTCTAGGAAACGCATGGACTATCTATATACAGCAAAATCGGAGGATCCAATTTCTCGTTATTAAGGCACTTCGGAAGATCACCTCGAAGGCTCGAGGCCACGGCTGAGTACCCTCCTTCCAAGGTTGTCGATGCTCGAGCTCAGGGTAGTAATGATCATGATGATTGTAGAAATGGGAAGTTCCCAAGGAGTGCTACTAGAGCCGACAAAACCTGTCAGGCTAGTTTGAGCCTACATCATTACGTCAACAACTATCCCATCTCTGTATCTTTGTAATAAATGTGTTTGTACTATGATGGGATCCTCTTTTTCTATACAAAAGGGGGTCCTTGCCATATTGTAGGGATCGGTTGCTTCAGTTGCTCCATACGAAATAAAAAATAACAATCTCTCTGCTTTCTTAAATATTACCTTGATATTATTGCTTCCATTTGATATCTTCATTATTGTTAATCATTTATTGCTTATCGGTAGACATAAAGAGCCTTCTTTGATTTTATCATAACTGTTAGTCATACTTAGATCACCTTTGGTAGAACACAATAGAGCCCCATAATCGACCTCGAGGCCCCCTAATCGACAAGCTCGAGGCCCCGATTGTCAACCTATTGGTTTGTTTATCACCCCATTCATAACTCTTATTTCATTTCTAAGTCTCACACATCGCATCAACTGCTTAACAACTATCATAAAAATAGATCACATATTTTTAGAGTCCCATAATCAAATTTAATTGTTATTACCATTTTCACGGTAAACTCGTATTATGATGTTGCTCGGGACCTTAAGTCTCTGAACGGGGCATAAATTCTTAAAACGACAAGTTAGGTCTATACACCAAAGAATTATAATATTATTTTATTTCTGCAAGCTATCGTTCTTCTGTATCTAACATCATTCTATTCCTATCCAGTTCAAGTGAGACCTATTTCCTAATGCTATAACTGTTCAAGTCGCACAATTTGAATTTACTTTATTATTATTTGGTTTATTTCTAATTCAGTTTATTGCTTTGCGTTAGATGAATCCACATATCCTTAAAACTACTTATAAATATAACTTTTATCAGATTTTGAGGCTAAACAGTTTGGAGGCCACCATGGGGCTAAGGATAATAGTTGTTATTTCATAAGAATTCCCATAACACACATTATTTTACACTTGTTGTTTGATGTGTCTCCAATTTCAGGTTATGCTCAAAATGTCAAACACGTAATTGGCACCTATACCTGTTGACAAAGAATCAGGTCACCACGATGAGAACATTGATATAACTCTTGGTAACGAGGTACTGGTCGTTGATCCCGTTGGAATTCCAATTGTAGACTCATAGGACAGTAAATCGCATATGGTTATCGACACAAGCCTCCCTGTTGACCCCAATAATAACATCTGTGGTGGAGCCCAGTCGACATCAAAGAATACTCAAAATATTAGATGACAAGGAGCCAATCTATAGATGATTTTGAAATGTTATAGGCTCGACATGCGATAATAGCCTAGTTACAGAACCAAACCTGTGTATTGAGTATGATCGAGCCCGAGCCTTCTCTAGAGATCAGTCCAGTGAGGAACCCGCCACAAAAATGTTGAAGGGGAACAAGTCGTGTAATAACCCTAAGATCAAAAAAATGCTCGAGGAGCTAACAAGATGAATATAATTAGGGGAGAAGAAAATCGAAGCAAGCGACAAAAAGGTGAAAACCTAAAATTATAGGGTCAACCAAATCCTAGGAGCACTAACACTTAAAAGCTTGGATTCCATATAGTTTGTACATAATCCGCTCGCTTTGAGTGCAGATCCGAAGCCAGTCCCTACAAAAATTTGCATGCTCGAGGTTCCTATGTATAATAGAATAAGTGACCCTAATAAGCATGTCACCTCATACACATGCGCCATCAATGGGAACGACATGGAGGATAATGAGATCGAATCTATCTTACTGATGAATTTTAGAGAAACCTTGTCAAAGGGAGCTGCGATATAGTATCACAACTCACCCCCTAATTCTATTGCCTCATTTGTTATGCTTGTAGATTCTTTGTTAAAGCACACGTTGAGGCTATCAAGGTCGAAACAAGGAAATCGAATCTTTTCAAAGTAATGCAAAAGGATTATTAAATTCTCATAGAGTTCGTACCTCGATTTCAAACGGAATGTATGGACCTGCCACCGCTTGCTGATAATTGGGTTGTTTAAACTTTTACTGAAGGGTTCAATGTTTGAAGTTTGATGGCTTCACATCAGTTAAAGCAAAATTTGATAGAATATCTAGCTTTCACTATGGCTAATGTGCATAGCCGATATCAATCAAAGATTAGAGTCAATGATTATCAACTTGGGGCTCCTTTTAGGTCCGTTTATCCTATTAGACCCATCCACAAAGCCAAAAGAGATATCGATCGTGAACAAAGGTTGAACAGGGATTGGTATGGGCCATTCAATAAGGATCAAAGAAGCAGTGGGTCCGGACAAAGTTCTATACAAAATGAAAGAAGAAATGACCTAGGCCAGAGTAACTTGGGACTCATGAGCAAGAATGGTTTCAAAAGGCATATCAGACCCAAAGAAACACAAAGGTTATCAGAATATAACTTTAACGTTGATGTCGCTGCCATCGTATCGGCTATCGAATGCATCAAAGATACCAAATAGCCTCGATCACTACATTCCAACCAGCACAAAGGGATCCAAACCAAATGTGCAAATATTATGGCTCTTACAGCCACGAAATAGAGGATAACCAACAATCGAGAGAGGAGATAGCTTGGCTTTTCAATAACGGGCATCTTTGAGAATTCTCGAGTGATCGAGCCAAGAATCATTTTAGAATTAAGGACTCTAATAAATAAGCCGAGCAATAAGAACCTCAACACGTCATCCACATAATCATCAAAGAGGTCGATATCCCTCAATGTCCGATGATAAATCAAACCAATGTACCCATCACACCAGAGAAATGAACTCGATATTACATACTAGAAGGAACTCTATCTTTCAGCGATGAGGAGCAGAAAGAATTATGCAGCCCTATGACGTTGCACTGGTACTACTTATATTCATGAATAAATCTCGAGTTAAACATATGTTAATTGATCTAGGTGGCTCTGGCAATATCATTCGATCGAGGGTCGTAGAACACCTCGGCCTACAGGACCAAATTGTTCTTGCAGGTCGTGTGCTAAACAGATTCAACACGGCTTGTGAAACTACTAAGGGAGAAAAAAATAACTATTAAACACACAGGGACCATCCACGAAACCAAGTTTTATGTGATTGAGGGGGACATGAGGTACAATGCCCTGTTCAGGAGGTCATGGATCCAGAACATGAGGGCAATGCCATAAACTCTTCACCAGGTGTCAAATTCCCAACGTCGGGAGGGATTAATATAATTTACGGGGAACAGCCAGCCTCAAAGGAAATATTTGAAGTCGAAGAAGTGATATCGGTATCAACATTGGCTACGTTAAAGGAACAAACTTTGAGTACAAAACATGAAATTAAATAGACATTATTGACACCAGACACAACCCAATCGGATAAATAGGGGGCTGATGAGGACGATGATTACGAGGTTTCTATATCTTTTATAGTCCCCGATGAATCTGATGCAACAAAATAAAGCTCGAAGAGCTGGAGCAAGTTATATAGATCGAACACCTACCTGATCGGAAAGTATACTTGTGCACGGGGTTAACCCACTGGAGATTGTTTTGCTTGGTAGAGCTAATATAGATTATTTTGCTTGGTCCCATCTTGACATGATACGGATCCCACCGGAGATAACCACTTACAAGCTGAGCTTGGATCTGAAATTCCACCAGGTCAAGTAGAAAAGGAGACCCCAATCCATGATCAAACATGCTTTCATCAAGGACGAGGTTGCCAAACTCCTTAAAATAGGGTCCATTCGGGAAGTCAAATATACAAAATGGTTAGAAAATGTATTAGTATTCCCTAAAAAGGGAAAACGTTGAGAATGTGTGTAGATTATAAAGATTTAAATACGCCATCTCCCAAGCACTCTTTCCCTATGCTCAACATCGATCGCATGATCAATTCCACTCCCGGCCATGTGATCCTTTGTTTTCTCGAATCCTACTTCGGGTACAACCCAATACGGATAAACTCAGTCGATTAGCAAAAGACCTCCTTTATCACTAAATATGAAACATATTGCTATAATGTGATGCGATTTGGTTTAAAAAATGCTAGTGCCACTTACCAACGCCTAGTAAACCGGATGTCCTAAGAGCAAATAGGGAAATCCATGAAAGTTTTCATTTATGATATGTTTTATAAGTCCCTAAGAGCAGAGGACCATTTAAAGCATTTGTAGAAAACCTTCAGTATATTAAAGAAGTACAACATGAAACTGAATCCGGAGAAATGTGCGTTCGGATTCAGATCGGGTAAATTTTTTGGGATCATGGTATCCAACCGAGGAATCGAGAACAACCCTGACTAGATCAAAGCTATCAAGGATATCACGATTGTGGACAACGTGAAGGCTAACCGAGCACATTACATCCCTAGGATGGTTTATATCGAGGTTCTCCGATAAGAGTCACTAATTTTCTAGTTACTAACAAAGAAAAACATTTTTCACATGGACCCTAGAACGCCAAAGGGACTTGGAAGAACTCAAGTGATATATATCTAGCCCGCTACTACTCTACACACCGAAGAAAGACGAACAACTATACACGTACTTGGCTGTATCAGAGGTAGCAGTAAATGGACTCCTAGTTTATAAAGAACAAGGTATGCAATTTCTAATTTATTATGTTAGCTGGACCCTAAGTGATGCTGAAACTAGATTCCCTCACCTAGAAAAAATGGCGCTCGATTTGCTAAGGGCCTCTAGTTAACTGAAAGTGTATTTTCAATGCCATCGTATAAGTGTTGTGACAACTTACTTATTCCGAAATATAATGCATAAACCAAAACTCTCGGGACAATTGGCCAAATGGGCCGTGGAAATTAGTAGGTACAATATTGAGTATTGACCCCGACAGCTAGTAAGTCTAAAAAATTTAGTAGATTTTGTGGCAAATTTTACTCCGTACCTAATACCCAAGGTTGAAGGAGAGTTATTGGTACACTCGGGTGCGTCATGGGGAATCTGGACCTTCTTTACGGACGTTGCCTCAAACGTGAAAGGGTTCGGACCTGGCATCATACTAAAGCCACCCACAGGCAATGTAGTTCGACAATCCATTATAACTGTTAAATTGAGTAACAACGAGGCCAAATATGAGGCCATGATAGAAGGTCTAAAACTAGCTAAAATCTTGGGAGAGGAGGTGATCGATGCTAAGTGCGACTCCCTCCTTGTGGTGAACCAAGTTAATGGAATGTCCGAAGTTAGAGAATAACGAATATAAAGGTACCTAGATAATTTGCAGTTAATACTACATCGGTTCAAAGAGTGGACATTGCAGCACATACATAGAGATCAAAATAGCAAGGTCGATGCCCTTGCAAACTCAGTGTCATTGGTCGAATACGACGAGCTCAACTCTAAGGCAGTTATACAGCTCATGAGATTGGTAGTAGAAGAAGGTCATGCCGGAATAAATTATACAAGCTTGACATAGGATTGGAGAAACAAATATTTAGAAGTGTTGAAGACCGAGAAACTGCCCTGAGATCCAAAAGAATCGAGGGCCCTGCGCACAAAGGCAGTCTAATTTAGCTTGTCCGAAGACGGAACCTTGTTCAGAAGAATGTTCGATGGCCCGCTATCGATATGTCTGTGACCTGGAGATACCGAGTACATTCTGAGGGGAGTCCACGAGGGCACCTATGAAAATAAATTAGCGCCAAATCATTGGTCCGAAAGGTAATTAGAGTTGGCTATTACTAGATCGATATGGAAAAAGACTCAAAGGAGGTCGTACGAAAATGATAAATGCCAAACACTTGATTCGATGATTCACCAACCCATGGAACTGCTGCATTCGGTCTTGTCACCATGTCCATTCATGAAGTGGGAAATGGACATCATTGGCCTTCTTCCATTGGCACCTGGTAAGGCTCAATTATATTTTTTATCATTTTCTAAGTGGGTTGTATCATAGACATACGAGAAGGCTGGGGAGAAGGAAGTCATTGAATTTATTTGGGACCACATCATATGTCGATTCGTAATGTCGTCTAAAATTATACGTGACAACTAGAAACAATTTATCGGTATCAAAGTGACAAAGTTTCTCAAGGATCATAAGATCAAAATGATTATATCAACACCTTATCACCCTAGTGGGAGCGGACAAGCCCGATCGTCCAACAAAACCATACTCTAAAACCTCAAAAAGAGGTTAAATGAAACCAAAGGAAAATGGAAGGAAATCCTACCCGGAGTCTTATGGTCATACCATACGACCTTAAAGTCCATTATTGGGGACACCTCATTCATGTTGGTTTATGGTGCAGAAGCTCTAATTCCGTCCGAAGTCAGTGAACCAAGTATCAGATTCCAATATTCAACCAAGGATCAAATTATGAGGCCACGAACATGATCCTAGAACTATTAGATGAAAGGCACGAAGATGCCCTCGTCTAGTTAGCCGCCAAAAAACAACTAATTGAAAGATAATAGAATCGAAGGGCCAAACTTTGACACTTCAGTATCGGGGATGTAGTACTAAGAAAGGTCACACAAAACACCTACAACCCGAATGAATGGATGTTGGGTCCGAACTGGGAAGGACCGTACAAAATTCTCGAGGTCACCAAGAAAGGAGCATAGGAGCTTGGGGAAATGAAAGGTGAAAGGTTACCGAATAGCTTGAACATAACTGACTTGAAATGATACCACTACTAAGTTATGACTCATTCATTTCCTCTTTACTTATTTTTGGACTAACACTTGCATATAACAGAAAAAGCGTAACAGATTTTTAGGTCTGAAAGTACGCATTGCACTCTTTTTCCCTTGAACCAGTTTTGTCCCAAATTGGTTTTCTAACTAGGTTTTTAGTGAGACAACAGTGGATCGTGCTAACTTTGAATAGATGGTCGGTCATGAATCGGTGTTAAAGTTCGTATCAGTAGTATCTGAGGCTTCTCTCTATGATCAACCTCGAATACTGGGGGGCATTACCCTTGGATATCAACTTTAGTAATGAAAAGTAGTTTGTGATGGAAGAGTCTCGAAAGGTAGGACGTATTGTGAGGACCAAAAGGTAAACTGAATGATGCCTGCATTGATTGCTCGATCCATGACTCAAAGCATGTATGAATATATTACTATTATGCACACTAATAAAGAAAAGTCTCTTCCGTGCAACCATCTTGTCTTTTAAAAAAATTTCCTCTTTACATTGATTAAGGAATTTCCTGCTTCTGATCCCCTAAAGGCAATAAGCCCAAGGGTTGCTTTAACCTGAGATCAAACAATCACTCTCTCACTTGTGGACTGCCGTTCGAAAACAAACTCAGATGGTTCAAGCTATTAGATCTCGGGGGGCATAAGACCTATTAGGAAACCCCCGAATTTTAAATACCCCGGCTACCTCCACTCAGGGAGTATTATCTTAGACAAGACGGGATAACTTTAGAAAGAAATCCCACTGGGCGAAACCTGAACTAAAAGGATACAACCATACAAATATGGCTCAGAGATGTCCCAGACCCGTAGTTAAAACAAAGCCTACAAAGAGAATTTTCATAATCGATTCCAAAATGCCTACAAAAAGAGATTTTTCCCTTTCCAAAGGTTCATAATCGTACATTAATATGTTTGAACCTTTGGACATAACTTAATTATTTTGTGCTAAGGCATTATAAAGCAAAAGGAAAAATTCAAAAGCTTTTAAAGGGAAAGAAAGACTTATATATTTATCCAAAAATCTTTTTACAAGGGCCAAAATGGCCCCGATACAAAATTTTAAAATGGCTAAATGGCCTCAACCAAAAAATGAAAAACATCTAAATGCCTGTATGGCTTGGTCCTCATAAGGGGAAACGTCTTCACCCTCAGAATCTCCTCCACCTTCAGACTCGCTTAAACACCCGAAGTCACTATCATCATCGGGATAAGACAACATTTTAGCCACATCTTTCGAGATCCCTGGCATTGTCGATCTCAGTTGATAGGTTGAAATTCCAAGCATGAATACCCTCAAGGGCCTTTCTTTAAGATTTCCATTTAGAATACATGATGATGTATTTTGCTCCACCTCAACATCGGCCTTATAAATGGACACCATCTCATCGGTATTAGCCTTAATTACTTTGGCCTCCAACATGGACTCTTAAAGATCCATGGCAAAATCTTCTCGATTTAAGACGGCCAACTTCAACTGTGATTGGGCACATTGATCTTCTTGTCCTATGCCAAGGACTTCTCCTTTATACTTTAGAGTTGGACTTTAGCTGAAGTTAGTTGATCCTGGGCGGTCTCCTTTTCTGAGGCGAGCAGTCTATGATCTTTTTCCATTCTTCGACCTCAACCTTTACAATATCTACCTATTCTTAGAGCTGCCCAATATTGTCATTCTTCTGTTGAACCTGCAGGTTCGGACCATTAGTCACCATGTCTAATTTGTTGTCACTAAGTTCAAAAACTCTTCTTAGCTACTCATCCAGGTCAGCATGCTCTTGCCGAGTCATTTCTAGCTTATCTTGGAGGTTCTTAGCCTCCGCTTTACTTGCTCACTAATAGGTTTGTAAGTGTCTCAATTCTCAGTGATCCCTCGGATCTCAGCCTCGAACTTGTCTAGCTCTTATCGGTATTGGAGGAACGTCTCATGGTGAAGTACAGAATCCTAGAAACATAGAGAGGAGTTATGATCAGCTAAAAAATAATCTATGTATATACTAGAAATTATTAATAGGTATCTGAGGTTATCCGATTTAATGCATGTTGGTCTTCATTGAACAAGTAGGGAACTTCCATCTCATTCATTTTGTCCTGATCCTCTTCGGCCACCAAACACAGAAGGTAACTAGCCACACCCATAGGGGCAGAGAGAACTCGTTATCTTTCAAAATTGGCATACTGATTGACCGCTTCTAATCATGATTCACACTTGGGGCAGGGAACTGGCCGACTAGTTTCAGGCTCGAAGAAGGTCAACTCATCCCTGATGAAGGGCACTTTCTCAGCACCAATAAATAACCCAACCCGGTGACGTCCTTCGTAGTTGTAGAGTCTACGCCATCAAAAAATCTGTGAAAGGGGTCTACCACCCTTCGTGGCTCTTTGTTAGGTCATCCTTTTAGACCTTGGGCCTCGGTAATATAGACTAAGTAAATAATGGTAAACTGGAAGAGTCGGTCACAACCTCATTAGCGGCCTCCCTATCTCGAGACAAAATGGTCTCGCCTCCTTCTGGTTTGAAAGCTTCAGCTAAAGCTCCCTCTCCGACCTCCCCGAGTTGAGGAAAATTAGTTTCAGCTATCACCGATTTAGAGGCCCCTCATACCTCAAGACATGACAACACACGGGCCACTAGTTCTAATGCTTCTTCTTCTATATCATCCCTCTGTCAATGGAATAAGTCCGAAGAGAGCGCCTGAGCACTGGTGCTACCTCTAGATTAACGCACCTAACTTCTTTTTGTTCTTTTCTTTTCCATGTTTTGAGAACGCTGGGCCCTCTTCCTTTTCTGTCGTCACCTTGCCTTGGAGAAGTGGACTCAACGGGTATATCCTCATCACTAGATGGAGGCCTCAAGCAACATTCTCAGGAAGACCTGTTAAAGAAAATGGAATGAATATGAACTTAACGACACAAGGAAAATATCTGGTATTATTAACTCAAAAAAGGAAACTCACTACGGGAACGGGCCTCCCACTGACCCTTTAATACTTTGCGCCATGTATGCTCAAAATAAGGTTTCTAAGACATTTGTCCCTTGACCAACTCCTTTGACTCAAGGAACTGCACCCGACATCCGAGTAACAGATTGCGCCACAAAACATCACTAAAAAGGGAGGCAAAAAGAAAAACAATAAGGAAAATGGCATATCCTCGGTCGAGATTAAATTTGAGGTCTTCACTCGAATGAATCGGCCCAACCAGCCTCTATTTCGATCCTAATCTATACTCGAGAATAGGGCCTTATTGGCTCGATGGGCAAGTTCTATTAATCCCCCTTGATAGATTCAAGGACTGTACAGACGCATGAGATGATCGACGTGAAGGGACACTACTCAATTTTATTTACACAGAAGCAGAAAGAGAGAGAATTAAAATCCTCTATAAAGAGGGATAGATTTGATTGATGGTCACCTCCTACCTCTTACAGAAGGCAATGATGACCTGGTCCAAGGGGCTATACATGAAGGGATAAGTATAAGCACTTAAAAACCCTCCGCGTGTGTAGTAATCAGTTTCTCGAGCGCAGGCACCACCACGTGATTATTGACCCAGTTGTAATACTCCTTAACCTTAGAAAGGAGACTATCGATGACCAAGCATATATATCTCAAGACCGGCTCACACCGACCTAGTACCGAGGCGGTTTACTCAACCTTGAAATCAGCGTCGGTTGAGCATCCATCAAGAATAAATGCTTCAAGAGGAGGTTCTGCCACTGGTTCATCGCCGATTGACCATGATGAAGAGGCACTTCTTTGTTGTGGAATTGTTTTAAAAGTAGTCACCATTTTTATTTTGAATAAATATGAAGAAGAGGAAGTTAAAAGGCTACGCTTAATAGTTTGGGGTGAAGACAAGTTAGAGTTTTTGCTAAAACCTCAAGAGATCACGGTACCAATGTTGGAGAGTGCAAAGATTCTTTAAGAACAAGAGTAGAAGAAGTTTTTTAAAGTAAAGTTTGAATGAGATAATGAGGGGGTATTTATAATTTCTTGGCGGCTGTTCATATATGGGAGTGGCCGATCGGCAACTAACAGGCATTTAATCCATTAAGCATAGATTGACGAGATATTTAGTCTATTTTGTCGTTTCTATCACAAAATATTGAGACCATGATCGAAAGTTCAAGTCGTTTATCATCTCTACTCTCCAAAAATGAGGGAACTATCTATATATGGTTGAACTACAACTCACCTTCAACATGGTAGATTTGGCTTAGAACGTGGTAGCCACAAACTCGAGATTGACCTCGAGTCTCACCGAGCTTGAACTTGAGGTCAAAACACCTGCCTTCGAAAAATGTTGAGTTCGGTACAGACCTTATACTTGATCGATCTTAGAAATAAAAAATGGAAGATCGAAATATCTGCGACCGAGCAGATACTATGGCAAGAATCTTATCGTATATGTCATACCTCCTTTTTACACCCGAGGGAATATGGGAGCTTTTCCAATTAAAGTGACATTATAAATGGGATTATTTTAATTATTTTATCAGAGTCCCCACTTGGAATAGTTTATTTGGTGTCCCAAGTCACTGGTTCATTTTGAAATCCCAAATCGAGGAAATTTTGACTTATTTAAAAGTATGCGAAACCAGAAATTCTAGATAAGGAATTCTGTTAAATCGGGAGAAGGTGTTAGGCATTTCCGTGCTTCGTGGTTCAAGCACAATCGCTTAAACTATTAATATTGGCCTATTATCTGATAAATTATACATTTTAAACCTATGTGCATTTTTACGACTTTTTAACCGCTTTTACTATTTTTTAGGAAAATTCAATGTTATTTAAAACACATCTTAAACCATGCTACATGAAATGCACCCACGGTACATGACGCGTTCTATTTAACATTGTTCAGAATTAAAATTGTGGTACATGAAATGTACACCTGAATTTTGTAATTAAAAATCCCAACTACGTCATGGGAACCGTACCCATTGCTATGATGAATTATTTAAAGAACGCACCTAAAGCAACTATGAAGGTTCTATTTTATCATTTGTGAGGGCCATGGATAGTTTAATTGATGGCATGACTTGAATCTTTTCTATAAGAGTTAACTAGTTTTATGAGGGCCATGAATTATAAGTTGGTTTGGCATGGCACGTCCTTATTTATTCTAACTAAGGGAGTTATTTAATTAGCTATAAATATACTAATTGAATTTCAAACTAAAATTTCTTAACTCAAGTCCAAGCTTTGAATTACTGTGAGCGACTGCTTTGGGCGATGACATCCAACATTGGATTAAGTCCAGAAATGCATTTGTAACAATCCAACCGGTATTTTTGAGCTCTGGCATGCTGTCCAACAGTTTGAGGCCATGAGAAGCTTCATTTCACGTATTATGACTCGCACGTGTGGTTGGAATTAAACTTCCAAAAGTTTTGAGTGGATTTGGAAAGAAAATTCTCATTTTAGAAGCTTTAAGTTGAAAGAAGTAGCTAAGATTGGATTTTTGAGTAAAGGACCTCGGAATCAGAATTTGAAGATTCCAACAGGTTCGTATGATGATTTCGGACTTGGGCATATGTATGGGTCGGGTATTGGATGACCCGGGGGAGTTTTGGCGCATATTGTGGGAGTTAGCATTTTGGAAGAAATTTCATAAGTTTGGGTTGAAGAGCATTTCATTGTTATCGATGTCCGTTTGGGATTTCGAGTCTAGGAGTAGCTCCGTATGGTAATTTCAGAGTTGGGAACGCAATCCAAAGTGAATTCGGAGGTCGGTGGATCATTTTTGAGTAATTTGGCTAAAGATAGAAATTTGAAGGTTTTTAGAAGTTTGACCGGAAGTGGACTTATTGATATCGGGGTTGGAATCTGATTCCAAAAGTTGGAGTAGGTTCGTGATGTCAAATATAACTTGTTATATAAGACATGAGGTCAATCAGACGCGATTTGGTAGGTTTAAATATCGAAAATGGGAGTTCAAGTTTTAAAGTTCATAAAGATTGGATTGGAGGTCGATCCGTGGTTTTAGCATTGTTTGATGTGATTTGAGGCTTTGAGCAAGTACGTAATGTGTTTTGGGACTTATTGGTATGATTGCTTGGGGTTCCGGGGGCCCCGGGTTGATTCCGGATGGTTAACAAGTCGAAAATGAAATTTTGAAGATAGTTGAAGGGGTCTGGTTGCTGGCATAAACGCTTCTTCAGAGGGCTTTCCGGAGAAGCGGCCCCACAGAAGCGAGGAATTGAACCACATAAGTGGTTAAATATGAAGGGAATAGAGGTCGCAGGTGCGAAGGAATTACTGAACGTGCATGACCGCAGATGTGGTAGGCGCGATGCAGAAGTGGGCTGGGCTAGTCAATGGCAGAACCGCAGATGCGAGGTATTGACCGCACCTGAGCAAGCGTAGAAGCGGCGAGGTGTCTGCAGGTGCGGAAGTCGCCGGGCAGAATGTTTTAAAAAGTAGGGTTGAGTTCATTTCTCCCATTTTCTCTTCTTTCAGGCGATTTTGGAGCTTTTTGAGAGTGGCTTCCACCTAGCAACTTGGAGGTAAGTTAATCCCACCTATTTTGACTTAAATACATTGATTATGTGTGGATTTTAGCATGTAAATTGGTAAAAATTTGGGGTTTTGGTAGAAAGACCTAGACATTGATATTCTTGAAATTTGACCATGATTTTAGGGATGGAATTAAGAGAAAACTTATATATTTGTGTTCTTAAGTTCATGCGTATACCTAATTTTTGAAATTTTTTAGAATTTGGGCACGTGGGCCCGAGGGTTTTTTTGTCAACGTTTTGATCGGGGTTAAAACGGTTTGTAACGAGTAATTGAGCATATCGTAATGGATTTGCATAATTATTGGCTACCTTTAGAGAATTTAGCATCAATTCAAGTCTTCGGAAGGGCGTGGGATGTCGGTTATGGATCTTCGGAGTGAGCTGAGTCTCCTTTCAAACCTTGTAAGAGGGAATTGTCCCCATAGGTGAAATACGTAAATATGTTCTTCTAATTGTGGGGTCTACATATGCACGAGGTGACAATAGTCCGCGCGTAGTTACTATTATGTTTAAGTTCGGGTAGTCTAGGACCCAAAAATATGCTATACTTGGATTATTTGTAATCTTATTGACATTTCAAATTTGCTTGAATCACATCAAATTAGGAAATGAATTTCTAAAAAGATTTAAAATTCATTTTCTTAAAGTGTTGAAAGAGCATTGGGTTTCTTGAAAAATTATTTCCTGATGACTTCTTGATTAACTGTCTGTGTGTGTTTAAATTATCGAACGGGCATAACACCTATATAGATTAAATAGATGCATCTATGGTTCGCTCCATTCGACGATCTGGCAGTGCACAATTTAAATATTATTGGATCGGGCCATACGTCCTCGGCATGATTTGTACATGCTTGTATTGCTGCCTTGAACTTATTAATGTTGATATTGCCCCTTTCTAGCTTGAGAACATTTGTATGAAATAAAGAATTATTCACTTGCTTCATTACATTGAATTAAAATCATGTTTATAAAAATTCACGATTTAATGTATTATTTATAACACATTATTGGACCACTAGTAAATATCGAAGTCGACCTCTCATCTGTACTTCTTCGAGATTAGACGAGATGCTTAGTGAGTTCACATTGTTTTTGTACTCATGCTACACTTGTTGTGCATTCTTGTTGCACGGGCACATGTACTTCTAGTGGCCTACTGGGCATAACAGCATGGATGATAATGGGAATAGATGAGATGCATTACTCGAGAAGACTCACAACTGTTACAGTATCTTCCAGCGTATTATATTTACCTTTCGTCCAATTTGTATTCCAGACGGATGTTGTATTGTATTGTTTCTTAAAAATTGCTTATGCACTTGTGACACTGGGTTCTGGGGATGTCTATGGGTTTATTCTGGAATTTTAAAGTTGTTAAAGGTTTCATTTCGTATTTAGTGAAATTTACTATGTATAGTTTAAACGTATAAAACAAGAGATTTCAGAAATATTTAAAATGAAATTTTTATTAAGTAAATTGGTTGACTTGTCTGTCTGCGGTGTCTGGAACCATCATGACCCTTAGTGGATTTTTGGTCTTGACAGCATTAGCTTTTGAAAACAAGTTTTAGGCTCCAAAATTGGGCCCAACAGAGTGAGAGTTCCAAGGGTCTTGCCTTTGTTGGATCTTAACTAAGGATTTGCCCACATTGGGCCTCAGGCGGGCCCAATTGCTATATGTTTTCTATTGGGCCTATCCAACTTTGTATTTTTTAGTTAACCTTACGTAGAACATGTGTTTTCCAGAAAAAATCATAATTTGCTTCTAAAGATCACCAAAATTCAAGTAATACTATTTCGAGTCTAAATTAACTATACTTACTCGACTTGAAAGACATGTATTTATGCTGAATTTGCAAATGGATGAATTTTTTAAACTAAAGATTAGATTTCCTAGGTTTAATGCCTAGGACAACTTGCCTAGGACTAGACTTTCTCGAATGAATCCCAAACATGGGCCTGGTCTCTAGTCTGGCCAATTTATATTTACATACAACCATAAAAACATGTTTATTACAATAGGAAAATCCACTATAGAAAGTCTACTGATAATTAAGCTTAATCTGAAACTTAATAGTCCATTTACAATATTGACAGTCCAAGACTTTATACAAGAAAGATTTTGACCTAATGAATCATTAACCTAACAGTCCCTCAAAGCTAACATCTAAAGGAAGGAAATAAGAACTTCTAAAAAAAGAGTAAATAAAAGGAAAATTTCTTCAAGCCTCTATTTCCTTCCTTCATTTTCTTCAAAACCAATGTATAAAATTGCAAGAGATCAGCTACAAAGCTCCTTCTCACAAGTTTATTGTTTAAACTCAATCTTTCAAGTTTCTTATTGCCAAACCAGCTCTTGTTTCTATCAAGAATATCATGGATCTGACCATGAAAGGGTCAGATTCACAAAATGCCTTTAGTTATACCAATCTACTACATTATCAGGTCAAGACTCAAATAAATAATGCAGAAAACAGTTGTGACTCATGGGTTTCACCATGTCAAGGGTCAAACTCATGAAGCAATAAAGGTTTCAAACCTAGAGTTATGGCATGTTGCCTTAGTGAAATACAAGAATGGACCAAAAAGGGAACGAAAGGAGTGTTTTAATCCATGAATCTGACCATGTAAAGGTTAGACTCAATGAACTAACCAAGTTTAAAGCATAGGGATCTAAACATACTACCTAACTAATGCAAAGAAAAGCAGAAATGCACACTAGCAGAAGCAAAGGAATGATCAATGTTTATATAAAAACAGATTCTCATGATATGGAACCAAATAGGCAAAAGACCATCCATTTAGGAAGGAAGATATTCAACATGATTGCAACTTCAAGCAAACAAAACATACAGGTATGCAAACATTGGAAAGAAAACATCAAATGCAATCATCTTAAGTTCCATTCACAAACACAGAAACATGGATAAAATATACGTGTCTTGAAATAACAATTAAATAACAACGGCTAAAATGAAGGAAACAGCTTCTGGAAAACATCAGAATCACAGAAACACCAACAAGGATCAACACAGCTTTATAAACTAAGGGAATCCCACAGTTTCAAAACCAAAACCAAATACTTGAAAACCAAAAAATCCCGGGTAAATAACCCCAGAGAAACTCTCTATTTCAATCCGTTTTCCAGCATGTGAATCAAAAGAGGACTATTTTTAGAAACCTAATGTTTTCTAAAATCTGGAAAGAGAGCTTTTTTTTGCCGAGAATAATGCTTATAATATGCTAATGATTCTCAATGATTGTGTAAAAATGTTGTGTGAATGTTTCCTTTTATAGGGTGTACAAAAAGTATCCCAAAAAAGGAATATTCTGACCTTGTATAACATATTTTGACGGGTGTTTTAATTTCTAGAACTTTCTGATTTTAGCCTAAGTAAAAATCCAATTTTACCCTTTAAGTTACCACTTATTTCAGCTTTAACCTAAATCTTTTAGTTCAAATATATCCCTAAAGTTTCTATTGATTCTCAAATCTACCAAACACCATTGGAACAAATCAAAGGATGCAAAAGATGTTAATAGAAATGAAAAATAAAAAAGTTAATGTAATTTCAACTGGAATCAACCTAATTATTAATAGGAGGTTGTTCCATCTAGATAACTACAACAATTAAATTAAAATTTTGCAGAAATCATAAAGGAACCCTAGAAGCTAACCTAATCAGGCATATGAATCAACAGGCTAGTTAACCTAATTGAACAAAAAAAATTATTTTCAAAAATAGAAGAAGGGGGGTTTAAATAAGATAGAATCATCGTGATCAATTCATTAAAAACGTAATTAGGCTTAAATAATGCAATTTTGGGATAAAAATTTAAATAATCTCTGATTAAACAAATAGTCCAAAACAAATAATCAGATGAACATGTGATCATAGAGAAAAAGTCCTAAAACGGTAAACATATGTATGCGGCTATGAACAAGCAAAGGCAAACAACTAAGAAAAAGAAAATGCAAGGGATTCTCAAAAGGGGAAAAAGCAATTGGAAGGAGTTACATATACTAGTTTATTGGATGAACCAAACATATTCCAAACAACAAACATTGATCAAATTTTGAACCAAAAGGGGTATTAGGAACATTGAACTAACATTAACCGACTATTCTCAATGAGAAAAGTCGACTAATGAAAGTTCAGGGTTCCAATGCCTAAATTCTAACCGAAGAAAGAAGGGTATGGGCTTAGATTGGAAATCCGAAGAGACTGGCCGGGGATTTCCGGAAATTTGTAGTGGTTTAGGGTTCATAGGGGTGTGAGTAATGTAGTGGATTGAGGTTAGGGTTTTTGGGGTTCAATCTTCATATCTAAAATTAAAGCCATTTGGGAAGGTTTCGAAGGCCATGGGCTGTGGATTTGGAAAGAGTAGGGTGAGAGAATCTTATGGTATTAATTTGGCAGTGTTTGGACCACCGGCACAGCCGTGGGTAGTCTGTGGCGGAGCCGGTGAGGCGTAAGAGATAGAGTGAGAAAGATAAAGTGAGGGAATTCAAGTGTGGGGGGGGGGGGGGG
>MU683736.1:20551-43590 GCA_026770625.1 Nicotiana glauca
ACCATAAGTTCTGAGCCGTTGGATCATCAAAAGCCAACGGCTGTGATCAATCTATACGAAACGGGGTCATTTGGGAATGGGTGAGAACTAGACCGAGTAAGGCTTCGTTTGGGCTTGGGTCCAAGTTAATTTTTAGGTAAATATTTGGGCCGATTTTGATGTGAAGTTAAACCAAATTCAGATTTCAAAAACCCCTCTCTTCAATTCCTTTTTTATTTCCAATTTCTTTTCTTTTTCTTTTAATCAATAACCTAAAAATAAAAGGAAAAAGTTTAAAAATAAAGCATTTTTTGTGATTTTTATTTTATAAAAAAAATAATTATTGATTAATCCTAAAAATATAAAAAAACCCTAAATGTAATGCATGATATTTTTCATGATTTAAATAAAAATTAAACATGCTTGAAAATGCAAATAATTAAATAAATTCTACAAAAAAATCCTAAAAATGGCAAATAATTAACAGAAAAATCTATTTTATCGGGATCTTATAGGAGTATTTCATATAGGGCAAAAATCACATGCTCACAGCTGCCCCTCTTTGCTCGAAAACACGAAGGGTTTTCGGGAAAACACAAAATGAGCAATTACGAGGGATTTTTGCCCATTGGAAACTCCGTGAGAAGCATCTTTTGAAAACGCCTGATCGAACCTTGCTCCGGAGGTTGCCTACATATCTTTGGATATAAAGGAATTATGTCAGTGTAGTTCTGGAAGTTTTGATAGCTGGGACTACTGGAAACTGTGATTTCACCGCTTTTGCTGCTGTTTATGCTAGCTTAGATCCTTATTGTAACAAAATGAAAGATGAAAAGCTATACTAGCTAAGCTTATCAACTACGAGTTACAAGATTCCTATCTATAAACCTTTTAAAGCTTGATCTTGAGTCTTTGATGGTTCTTTCTGCAGACTCTAATTTGAATCTTGATGCCCGTTAGTTGCAACCATCGGTTTATTCTTCTTCAGCTTTTTGGATCATGGCGGGACATGCAAAGTTTGTGACTTCAATCATATCTTGAGCAGTCCACATCTTTTATCCGCTTTTATACTCGGATTTCAACTTCTTTTCTTTTATTTGGGCTGAGTATAACGACCTTACAAGTCATTTTGGTTCGAGACGGTTGGTTTGGGAGTTGGAAGAGTTTCAAGTAAAAATATGTCCAATTGTTTCTTTAAGATTTTTTTTAAAGACCAAGTTTGATTTTGGTCAATTTTTTGGGAAAACGGACCCAGATTCGTGATTTTAGAATCTTGGAGTGTCCGTGGGAATGTATGGGACCTGGGTGTATGCTCTTAATCAAATTCGAAGGTCCCTAGCCCGAGTAATGAATTTTTATTGGAAATTGTCAAATTAAAGTTTTATAGAATTAAAGAAACTAAGAAATCAATTATTTTCTAGGTACCGGCTCGAGTTTTGGTTCCAAAGCATGGTACAAGTCTGAAATGTTAGTTGACACTTGCCCGTAAAATTTGGTGTCAATCCATGTAGTTTAAGGGCGTTTTGGCTCATTAGAAGAAAATTAAGAACTTGAAGTTCAATAGTTTAATTCATTTAGTTTTAGGGTGTGATTCCAAGATTTAGTGTTGCTTTGGTGTTCCAGGGGTTTGAGTAGGTCCGCCTTGTGATTTCATACTTGTTGGTATGTTCGGGCGGTGCTCGGGAGCCCCAAGCGCCAAACGACCGAGGTTCGAGCGAAGTAGGAAAGTTGAAGAAAAGTTGAAGGTTGCTGCTTCTGTCATAACCGCATATGAGGTTCTAGGACCACAGATGCGGTCAATCTATCATAGAAGCGGCCGTTGTCCAAGCCAAGAGAAACTGTAAAAGCGGTTCAAAATCCACAGAAGCGGCTCCACAGAAGCGGACCTCAGCTGCAGAAGTGAAGCTCAGACCGCAGAATCGGTCCAGCCCTTTTCGCCCAGCTCCGCAGAAGTGGTCATCATTTCGCAGGTATGGGATCGCAGAAGCGGTCCCTAGACCGTAGAAGCGGAAATCGCTGGGCAGTGAGTTCATTTAATTCGAACTCAAAGGCCATTTATTTCATTTCTACACAACACTTAGGCGATTTGGGGGCTTCCAAAGAGAGGATTTCAACATAGCACTTCAAGGTAAGTTAATTCAATTCATTATTAGTTTAAATACATGTATATTAAGTTGGTTAAACACTAAAAATTAGGTGAAATTAAAGGGGTTAGAGCTAGACCTTGGGTTTAAGTAAAATTAAGATTTATCCAAAAAGTTTGCTATAAAATGAACTAGAATTTTTATATTATTGATCCTTAGGTGATAGAGAACAACTTTTTTCGAAAAATCTCGGAATCCGAGCACGTGAGCCTGGGGATAGAATTTACGAAAATTGTGAAAAGGGTTGGGGAATTACATAAATAGTTAGAATTCGACCATGTAAGCCTTTATTGACTAGTTGTTACTTTATTTAACTAGTTTGTGAACGTTCGGCTCCGAATTCAGGACTTAGGCTTGTTCTTGATATTGGAAGTACACTTGGGAGTGAGGTAAGTTCCTTTTTAACCTTGTAAGAGGGAATTGTCCCCATAGATGTTATAACCGACTAATTGCTACTAAATGTGGGGGCTACATACGTACTAGGTGACGAGAGTCCATGCATAGCTACTATGATATTAATTTCTTGGGTAGTTTAGGACCCACATCATGCCTAATTTGTAGATACCTCTTATTCAAATTGCCAATATAAACATTTATGATATGCTAGAGACTTAAAGGAAATAAGAAGTGAACATATGAACTTGTTAAACCTTGGTAAGAGTTCCCTTGTATATATATGAGCCTTCGTGCGCATTTTTGATGTTTCTTGATATTTATGGATCGGGCTGATTGGCTCGATGAGAATAGATGCATCTATGGTTCGTGTCGTTCGACCCTCGGCAGTGCACGTTTAATTTTTTGTTAGAGCGGGCCGTCGACCTCGGCATGATTGTGTATGATATATATATATATATATATATATATATATTGATGCCTAGACATGACATGCCTAGACATGACATGCCTGCTTACGTAGTAATTGAAGAAGGTATATGGAAACTGACAAGAACCTGATTATTGCTTTTCATCATAACCTGTTAAATATTGCTGACTTTCATGCTTAACATAGCACATTTATATTGCATTATCTTGACCGTAGTAGGTATCAAATCAACCTCTCGTCTCTACTTCTTCGAGATTAGACAGGATACTTACTGGGTACATATTATTTATGTACTCGTACTACAATTTTGTACCTAACTGTAAAGGGTCTGAGGCTTATATTGTTTATGTATTCGTACTACCCTTCTGTACCTAACTTTGGCAGACATTTATTTTTGGGCTGTATAATTATCCTGTTGCGGTATTGTGCTCTACTGGCTTACTTCCAAATTTATAATTTGTTTCACTCATTTCCGATTAAAAGCAACAAAAGAATTTAAAAGTGTTTCTGAGTTGCCTTGCCTGACAATGGGGTCAGGCACCCTCACGACCTATTGTGGACATGGGTCATGACAATAAGGTATTAGAGCACTAGGTTCACGTAAGTTTCACAAGTTATGGGCAAGCCTAATAGAGTCTTGTAAATTGGTACGGAGACACCTGTATTTATTTTAGATACGCTATAGGGTATTAGGAAGACTACCCTTTATTCAATTCCTATCGTGCTGTGGTTAGTGTACTAAATTTCTCTCTTCTACTCTCTCAAAGATAGTGAGGACTCGTACTGCCGATGTTCTGGACCTTGTAGGAGCTGCTCCCCCCATTGCTAGAGGTCGTGGTAGTGGTCGGGGGAGGGCACTGGCCCATGTTACGGGACGAGGGCATCCCACAGCAGTTCCAGTAGCACCACCAGTAGATCCTGTGAGGGATCCTATTATTGAGGAGCAGGGCGAGGTGCCCATAGCTGAGCCTTCCCCGACGGATTTCATGATAGCACTGGGATTTCAGGAGGTCATGGGTCGCATGCTACGGTTCATGGGCACTATGACTCCGGCTTGTTTATTTCCAACAGACCCAACCACTTCACAGGCAGGAGGGGGAGCCCAAACCCCTACTGCTCAGGCTCCAGGTCATGCAGCTACAGTATATCAGACTCTAGGTGCACTACCCGCGAATGGGGCTTAGCCAGTTGCTGTAGTGGCACCCCAGCCCAAGCCAACTGTTGACGGTGGTCCGCAGAAGTTATTGGAAAGACGGACTAGGCTTCACCCTCCAGTCTTTGGGGGTGAGCGTCATGAGGATGCTCAGGACTTCATAGACAGGTGCAGGGATAGACTACACAACATAAGGATATTGGAGTCGCATGGAGTTGACTTTACTACTTTTTAGCTTGAGGGCAGGGCCCGTAGATAGTGGTAGTCATATGTACTAGGCAGGCTAGCAGGTTCCCCTCCTTTTACTTGGGGTCAGCTCACACAGTTATTCCTGGATCGATACATTCCACCCTCTAATAAGGAAGAGCTACGGTATCAGTTTGACAATCTAGAGCAGGGTCAGATAACTGTGACCGATTATGAGGCAAGGTTCTCTTAGTTGTCCTGCTATGCACTCATGATACTTCCTACAGAGGCAGAGAGTGTACGGATGTTTGTTGCAGGGTTACACCCCATTATCCTGTCTAGTATGGACCGAGAGGTAGAGATGGGTACAGGGTACCAGCTAGTGGTTGATATTGCATGCAGGATTGAGGGTTACCATCTGAGGGGTAGAGAGCAGATGTAGTAGGATAAGAGGGCAAGATTCTCTGGAGCGTTCAGAGGTGCCCCAGCTCTGGGTAGAGGTCACTTTGGTAGGGGTTCGCCCAGCAGGCCCCCAGTTTTAGCACCACCACCTGCTCGGGGTGTTCCAGTACGGTCCTATATCAGTGCCATGCCAGAGAGTTCTTACCACCCACCTGCTATTCTTGGTTCCTCCTGTGGGTATTCAGGTCCTCCAGATTCTTCTAGTTCCTATTTCAGTGCCATGCCGTAGAGTTCATATCGTCCACCGGCCATCCAGGCTTCTTCTAGTGGGTCTATGGTCTATTAGGGTCAGCTATCAGGGCAGGAGGTTGCTGCCTCGTGCAGTTGTTTTGAGTGAGGAGATCCCGGTCATATTAGGAGACACTGCCCTAAATTTCGGGGCAAAGCAGTGCAGTAGGGTCAACAGCCTGTGGTTTCTGCACCAGTTGCCCAGCCTCCTAGAGGTGGAGGCCAGACTGGTCGGGGCCGTCCTAGAGGTGGAGTCTAGATTGGGAGAGGTCAGCCATCTATTGCTCAGTCAGGTGATGGCTAGACGGCCGGTGGTCTAGCTAGATTCTATGCTCTTCCAGCTAGGCTAGATGCATTGGACTCAGATGACATCATCACAGGTATTATTTTCGTCAGTGGCAGTGATGCATCGGTACTATTTTATCCAGGGTCAACTTATTCATATGTATCATCTCTGTTCGCTCGCTTCCTGGTTATTTCTCATGAGCCTTTTGGTGTTCCTGTTTATGTGTCCACTCTTGTGGGTGATTCTGTGGTTTTGGATCGGATCTACCAGTCCTGTGTGGTCACTTTCTATGGTTTTGAGACTAGAGCATACCTTCTGTTGCTGGATATGATAGATTTTAAGGTCATATTAGGCATGGATTGGTTATCTACGTATCACGCCATCCTTGACTGCCATGCCAATACTGTTTCGCTAGCAACGCCAGGATTACTGAGATTGGAGTGGAAGGGTTCCACAGTTGATATGCCCAAAGGGGTTATTTCCTTTCTAAAGACTCAGCACGTTGTCGGGAAAGGGTGTTTGGCTTATTTAGCTTATGTTCAAGACACCACTGTAGAGTCTTCGATGATTGATTTAGTGTCGGTAGTTTGAGAGTTCGCCGATGTTTTTCCTTTTGATCTTCCCGGCATGCCTCTGGATTGTGATATTGATTTATGTATTGATTTGGCCCAGACACTCATCCTATATATATTACACCGTACCGTATGGCTCCTAAGGAGTTGAAGGAGCAGCTAGAGGAGTTTTTATCAAGGGGGTTTGTTAGGCCCAGTGTATCGCCTTAGGGCGCACTAGTATTATTTGTAAAGAACAAGGATGGGACTATGCGGATGTGCATTGATTACCACCAGTTGAACAAGGTCACCATCAAGAAGAAGTATCCATTGCCTCGTATTTATGACTTGTTTGACCGGGTGCAGGGAGCTAGGGTGTTCTCTAAGATTGACTTGAGGTCAGGGTATCATCAACGGAAGATTTGGGATTCGGATGTTCCGAAGACTGCATTTAGGACTATATATGGCCACTATGAGTTTCTGGTGATGTCCTTCGGCTTGACTAATGGCTCAACGACATTTATGGACTTGATGATTAGAGTTTACAGGCCTTACATTGATTCTTTTTTATCATCTTCGTTGACGACATCTTTATATACTCATGCAGCCCGGGGAAGCACGAGCAGCATTTGAGAGTAGTACTTCAGACTTTGCGAGAGCAAAAACTATATGCTAAGTTCTCCAAGTGTGAGTTCTGGCTAGAGTCAGTGGCATTCTTGGAGCATGTTGTGTCAGGATAGGGAATTAAGGTAGATCCCAAGAAGATTGAGGCATTTGAGAGTTGGCCACATCCTACTTTAGTGACCGAGATCAGGAGTTTCCTGGGGTTAGCAGGCTATTACCAGTGATTTGTGCAGGGCTTTTCATCTATTGCCTCCCCCTTTACAAGATTGACTCAGAATGGTGCTCCATCCCATTGGTCCTACGATTGTGAGGAGAGCTTTTAGAAGCTCAAGATAGATTTAACTATGGCACCAGTTCTTGTGTTGCCTTCCAGTGCAGGGATGTATACGTTTTACTATGACACTTCACGTAGTGGTTTGGGATATGTGTTGATGCAGAAGGGGAAAGTTATTGCATATCCTTCGCGTCAGCTAAAGATTTATAAGAAGAATTACCCTGTGTAGGATCCGGAGTTGGCAGCAATAGTTCATGTTATTAAGATATGGAGGCACTATTTGTATAGGGTGACTTGTGAGGTTTTTACCGATCACCGCAACTTACAGCATTTGTTCAAGCAGAGGGATCTCAATTTGAGCCAACGCAGGTGGCTTGAGCTAATAAAGGATTATGAAATTACCATTATTTATCATCTGAGCAAGGCGAATGTGTTCGCGGATGCCTTGAGCAAAAAGGCGATGAGTATGGGTAGCTTAGCATACATTCCAGTAGAGGAGAGGCCCCTAGATTTGGATATCCAGTCCTTAGCTAACAGGATTGTAAGGTTGGACCTTTTAGATCCCAGCCGAGTTCTTGTGTGTGTAGTTTCTCAGTCTTTGCTATTAGGGCAAATCAAGGCTTGGTAGTTCGATGATCCACACTTGGAAGTTGTCAGAGAGATGGTACTTTAGGGAGTTGCCCAAGAGGTTTCTCTTGGCGAGGATGGTGTTTTCCGTCTCCAAGGTCGTCTGTGTGTTCCTAATTTTGATGGTCTGAGGAGGAGGGTCCTAGAGGAGGCTCACAGTTCTTGGTACTCTATCCACCCGCAAGTTACGAAGATGTATCGTGATATGAGGCAGCATTACTGGTGTCGGGGGATGAAGAAAGACATAGTAAAGTTTGTGACTAAGTGTTTGAATTGCCAACAGGTCAAGTATCAACATCAGAGACCGGGTGGCTTACTCCAGCATATGCCAATTCCAGAGTGGAAGTGGGAGCGCATCACCATGGATTTCGTAGTGGGGTTGCCATGGACTTTTGCGGAAGGTTGACTTAGTATGGGTGATTATTGATAGGTTGACCAAGTAGGCCCATTTTATTCCAATGGCGACTACCTATACAGCGGAGAGGTATGCTCAGATTTCTATTCGGGAGATAATCCGATTAAATGGTGTGCCGGTTTCCGTCATATCAGACCGAGGCCCTCAGTTCACTTCCCATTTCTGGAGATCCGTTCAAAGTGAGTTGGGGACCCGTATAGAGCTTAGCACAGCATTTTATCCTAAGAGCATGTGTGATCGACTTTGGAGGGTAGTGAGATCAGTTCTTGCCTTTAGCGGAGTTTGCATACAAAAACAGCTATCAGTCTAGAATAGAGATGTCCCCATATGACGCTTTATATGGCCGACACTTTGGTTCTCTTATCGGGTGGTTTGAGCCTGGTGAGGCTAAGTTACTTGGCACAGATTTGGTACAGGATGCATTGGATAAGGTAAAGTTGATTCAGGAGAGACTTCGCAAAGCTCAGTCCAGACAGAAGAGCTACGCAGATCAGAATGCGTGTGATGTATCATTTATGGTTGGAGAGAAGGTTCTCTTGAATATCTCGCCCATGAAGGGCATTATGAGGTTCGTGAAGAAGTGAAAGTTCAGCCCAAGGTTTATTGGCCCCTTTTAGGTGTTGAGACGAGTTGGGGAGGTAGCCTACGAGCTTGCTTTAACCCCTAGTTTATCGGGAGTTCACCTAGTTTTTCATGTTTAGATGCTTCAGAAGTATCATGCCGACCTATCCCACGTGTTGGACGTCAGTTCTATTCAGTTAGATGAGAGTTTGGGCTAAAAGGAGGAGCCAGTCGCCATTATTGAGAAACAGGATCGCCAGTTGGGGTCCAAGAGGATTTTTGCGGTGAGGGACTAGTAGAGGGGAAAATTGGTTGAGGAGGCAACTTGGGAGTCCGAGAAGGACATGCGAAGCAGATATCCCCACTTATTCAGCAGTCGAAATACTTTTTTATGTCCATTTGAGGACGAACGTTTGTTTTAGAGGTGGAGAATGTAACGACCCGACCGGTCGCTTTACCTTTTAGAACCCCATTCCCTTAAATAAGACTTCCTGTGCTTGCTTTAGCTAATTTATAACTTGCGGGGACGGTTGGTTCGGGAGTTGGAATCGTTTCGTGTAAAAATATATCCAATTGTTTCTTTAAGATTTTCTTAAAAGACCAAGTTTAACTTCGGTCAACCTTTTAGGAAAATGGACCGGAGTTGTGATTTGATGATCCCGGAGGGTCTTTGGGAAAATATGGGACATGGGCGTATGCTCGGGATCGAATTCCGATGTCCCTAGCTCGAGTAATGAATTTTTATTTGAAATTTTTAAATTGAAGTTTTAAAGAATTAAAGAAACTAAGAAATCATTGTTTTTCTAGGTACCATGCTCGAATTTTTGTTTCGAAGCTTGGTACAGGTCCGAAATATCAGTTAGGGCTTGCCCATAAAAGTTGGTGTCAATCCGAGTAGTTTAAAGGCATTTTGGCCCGTTAAAAGGAAATTAAGAACTTGAAGTTCAATAGTTTTATTCATTTGGTTTTAGGGGATGATTCCAAGATTTAGTGTTGCTTTGGGTGTTTTGAGGGTTTGAGTAGGCCCGCCTCGTGATTTCAGACATGTCGGTATGTTCAAACAGGGCTCGAGAGCCCCGAGCGTCAAACGAGTGAGGTTCGAGCGAAGTATGAAAGTTTAAGAATAGTTGAAGGTTGTTGCATCTGTCATAACCCCATCTGCGGTTCTAGGACCGCAGATGCGGTCTATCCATCGCAGAAGTGGCCCTTGTCAAGGCCAGGAGAGACCGCAGAAGCCGCTCCGCAGAAGCAGACCTCAGTCGTAGAAGTCACTACGTAAAAGAGAAGCTTAGACCGCCAAATCGGTCCTTCCTTTTTCGACTAGTTCCGTAGAAGCAGTTCTCATTTCGCAGGTGAGGGCCCTGCAGAAGCGGAAATCGCTGGGGAGTGAGTTCATTTAATTCGAACACAAAGGCTATTTATTTCATTTCTCCACCACATTTAGGTGATTTTGGGGCTTCCAAAGAGAGGATTTCAACATAGCACTTCAAGGTAAGTTAATTCCATTCATTATTAGTTTAAATACATGTATACTAATTTGATTAAACACTAAAAATTAGGTAAAATCAAAGGGGTTAGAGCTAGACCTAGGGTTTAAGTAAAATCAAGATTTAACCACGAGATATACTATGAAATGAACTAATTAATATATTATTGATACTTAGGTGATAGAGAAAAACTTTCTTCGAACAATCTCGGAATCTGGGCACATGGGCCCGTGGTCGGAATTTAGGAAACCTATGAAAAGGGTTGGGGAATTACATAAATAGTTAGAATTCGACTTTGTAAGACTTTATTGACTAGTTGTTACTTCATTTAACTTGTTTATGGTCGTTCGGCTCCGAATTGAGGACTTTTGCTTGTTCTTGATATTGAAAGTAAACTTTGGAGAGAGGTAAGTCTCCTTTCTAACCTTGTAAGAGGGAATTGTCCCCATAGGTGTAATAACTGAGTAATTATGACTAAATGCGGGGACAACGTACGTACTAGATGACGATAGTTCGTGCGTAGCTACTATGATATAAATGACTTGGGTAGTTTAAGACACACATCATGCCTAATTTGGAGATATCTCTTATTTAAATTGCCAATATGATCATTCATGATATGCTAGAGACTTGAAGGAAATGATAAGTGAACATATGAACTATTTAAACCTTGGTAAGAGTTCCTTTGTATATATATGATCCTTCGTGCGCATTCTTGATGTTTCTTGATATTTATGGATCGGGCCGATCGCCTCGGTGAGAATAGATACATCTATGGTTCGTGCCATTCGACCCTCGACAGTGCACATTTTATTTTCTATTGGAGCGGGTCGTCGACCTCGGCATGATTGTATATATATATATATATATATGTTGATGCCTAGACATGACATGCCTACTTACTTAGTAATTGAAGAAGGTAAATGGAAACTTAAATAAGGTCAAGAACCTGATTATTGCCTTTCATCATAACCTGTTAAATATTGGTGACTTTTATGCTTAGCATAGCAAATTTACATTGCATTATGTTGACCATAGTAGGTATCAAGTCAACCTCTCGTCTCCACTTTTTCGATATTAGACGGGATACTTACTGGGTACATATTGTTTATGTACTCATACTACACTTTTGTACCTAACTGTAGATGGTCTGAGGCTGATACATCTGGTTACCAATCTGGTGCGCACCCTTGAGCTTACGACAGAGGCTTCCACGGTGAGCTGCTTCCTTCCTATGCCACTTAGCAGCCGGACGGAGTCTTCCTTTACTTTTTCTGTCTTTCCCCTATTTCAAACACTAGGATAGAGATGTCTTTTGCATACTCTACTAAATGTCCGCACTTGTGAAATTAAGTTCTGGCACATACTTTGGTAGACATTTATTTTTGTGTTGTATAACTATGTTATTGCGGTATTTCGCTCTTCTGGCTTACTTTGAAATTTACTATTTGTTTCACTCATTTCTGATTAAAAGCTACAAAATAATTTAAAAATGTTTCTGCATTGGCTTGCCTGACAATGGGGTCAGGCGCCCTCATGACCTGTTATGGAGTGGAGCCCTATACCTATAGTGAAATCAAGTAGGGATACAGGGGCCCTATGTTGGAAAGATTGCAAGGTTATACTGGAAAAATATCCTGGTTATACCGGAAAGGTCCTCGGGTTATGTCGGGGAGTTCCACGGGTTATGCTGCGGAAGGTCATCGGGTTATATCGGAAAAGAAAAAGGTTCTCGGATCATGTCGTAGCGCTCCATGGGTTATTCCTTAAAAGGAAAAAGTCCCCAGGTTATGCCGGGGAGGTCTAGGGGTTATGCCGGGAAAGTCATCGGGTAATGTCGGAAAAGAAAAGGGTCCTCAGGTTATGCCGAGGAGGCACACGGGTTATGCCAGGAAAGCCATGGGGTTATGCCAGAAAAGAAAAAGCTCTTCGGGTTATGCCGGGGAGGTCCACGGGTTAGGCTGGGAAAGCCATTAAGTTATGCCAAAAAAGAAAAAGGTCCTTGGGTTATGCCAGGAAAGTCATCGAGTTATGCCGGAAAAGAGAAAGGTCCTCGAGTTATGCCAGGGAGGTTCACGGGTTATGCCGGGAAAGTCATCGGGTTATGCCATAAAAGGTCCTCGGGTTATGCTGGGTAGGTCAATGAGTTATGTCAGTGATTGAGTAGGGAATGGAACCCTGTAATGGAAAAAACTACCAGGTTATAAATGAAGTGACTAGAGGATAGGACATTATGTTGGAAAAATATAGCTAGAGATTGGGGACCCTAGGCTACCTTGATTTTGAATTTTCTTCTTCTTTCTTTTCATTTTACTTTTAAAACTTTTATTCAGGAGAATGCATGAAGAGTTTTAAACGGAACTCCATTTTTGGGTTAACTTCTGATGCAGCCCATTCTGGTCTCTGCGCACCATGCTTTTATTGCAATTGCTTCTTGAGAAGTTATCTTGGATTGCACCTATTTTCAAATCAAAGGATAATTTGTCAGTTTGAAATAGTGGTTGGTTTTGTGGCTTTGATTGTTTTAATCACTTGATCTCGGCCGAATTCTTTTGCTTAAATCCTTTACCTCTAGATGGATTTCACGGGACTGATCTCTCTTCTAAAATATGGTATCTTAACTTTTGCCAAAATTTCACATGATGCTTAACCCGTGCAGAGACTTGGATTTCTAATTTTGCCTTTATTGTAGCTTGACTTTGTACTTATTTCCTTTTCAAGAGTTTTTGACTCTGGAGCATCGCCCATCAAGGCCAGTCGTGATCAACTTGAGGCACCTACTGAGGCTGGATGGCTTTACTTGAACTTGGCTTTTTCTAAGCAGAACTATGTAAAACTAATGTTGCCATATTTTGTTTGTTTGAGTTTCGGAGGAGTTAAACCGAAAGGGATTCAAAGAAAAGTGAAAAAAGAAAAATGAATTTAAAGATAAGTGTCCCTTACGAGGGAGGAAAGAAGGGCTTATCTGGAGTGCATGCAGACTTCAATAGACATGGAATGCTTCTTGCACTGGATACCGGTCTGCACAACTATCCATTCTGTCATAAACCCATTATGACTCGTGTTTTAAAACCGGAAAACCTTGCCAGGACTCTTTCAGTGCTGATGTTTGTAAAGAATTCTTTCTTCTCGATCAACGGAGCCATTTGTGGGTTTTCGCCATTTGGCCTCTCTCATATCTCTTCTTACCATCGCCTTATATTGTTGTTTGTGAGATTTCACTAACAAGGCTCTCTCATTTTCAATTTCTCTGCTTACCATTGCCATACGGTGCTTGTGTGGGTTTTTACAAATAAGACTCTCTCATTTTATTTCTCTCATCTTTTTGCATCAGATCCAAAAACCTGCATGCTCCAATTCTTGAACATTCTCACTAATTGATCAGTAGGACTTGAAGAGGATTTGGGGTAAAAATAATTTGGATTGAATTACAACTGTGGAACCTTTAGGCGAACCGTCGCTGAACCATTTTAATACCTGCCCCAGTTTCACTTTTAGGGGAAATTTGGATTTTTATTTTGGTGTGACTTAACCCCGAGATAGGCTGCCTGCGTATCCTTTTGAAATCAAGTCAAACGTAGTTCAGAGAGCTTTGTTTTTTATTTTTTGTTTATAAAGCTTTTGGGTTCCAAAGAGGGTAATCAAAGAAAGGTAACCGACTTAAAGGGTCAGCAAAGGGTGCAAGTGTTTGGGGTAGTGAGAATGAAAGCCTTTGTCATCCCAATCAAATAATACTGGTGACGCAGAAAGGTTAAACATAATACCTTTTGACTGTGTCTGCATTTGCAGTTGTTTCGGCATCATTTCCCTCAATGTCTCCCAAGTACAATGCCCCTTTTAGCATTAATTTTTTTATAATATATGGACCTTTCCAGTTTTGAGTGAACTTTCCTTTTGCTTCTTGGTGGTGAGGAAGAATACGCCTCAAAACGAGTTTCCTCACTTCAAAATTCCTAGGCCGCACTTTCTTGTTGTAGGCACGTGCCATTCTTTTTTATACAACTACCTGTGGCAGACTTTAGCAATTCACTCTTCATCAATAAGTGTTAACTATTCTAGACAGGTTTTGACCCATTTACTTTCCTCAATCTGAGCTTCAACATTGATTTTGGGGGAAGGGATTTCAACTTCTACGGGTATTACAGCTTTAGTGCCATAAACCAAAAGATAGGGTGTTTCTCCGATCGATGTGCGCACTCTTATGCCATCTTTCTATGAATATTCTTGATGTTCTTGTTTGCTGCTTCAACGGCACCATTATCTTTGGGTCGATAAGGGGTAGAATTGCGATGCATGATCTTAAATTGTTCACATGTATCCCTCATCCGATGACTATTCAATTTTGCAGCATTGTCTGCAATAATAGTTGTAGGGATGCCAAAACGGCAAATGATGTTGGAGTTTTCGAAGTCCACCAATGCTTTATTAGTGACAACTTTGAGAGCGATTGGTTCAACCCATTTTGTGAAGTAGTCGATAGCAACCAGTATGAATCTCTGGCCAATTGAAGCCTTTAGCTCAAACGGCCCAATGACATCCATACCCTAAGTGACGAACGTCCTTGGTGCCGACATATGATGCAGTTCTAAGGGAGGTGCATGAATCAGATCACCGTGTACCTGACAATGATGACATTTTCAAATGAAGTTGAAGCAATCCTTTTCCATGGTGATCCAGTAATATCCTGCTCGAAAGATTTTCTTTGCAAGGACGTATCCATTCATATGAGGTTCGCATACTCCTATGTCTACTTCATTCATGATTCTTCTAGTCTCTTGGGCATCCTCACATGTCAAAAGGTTCAAATCTAGAGTACTTTTGTACAAAACCTCTCTGCTCAACAAGAAACCACCGGCAAGCATTTTAATGGTTCTCTTTTGATCTCCACTGGCTTGCTCGGGATATTCCTTTGTTTTTGAAAAACATCTTGATATAAAGGTACCAAGGCTAAACATTTGTCTCTACCTCAACTTTATAAAATTCGTCGCAGCGAGCTTGCTCGCCGGGGTTCGGACCCTTTTGGACTAAGCTATGCATTAAAAAGTCAAGAAATTATATTTTCTAGAAAAGTGCAATTCTGCGGTCGCATATCAGGTATGCAGACAACATAGTCACCGCACAGTGAGTCAGTGTGTTGGCCAAATTTAAGGTCAATTTTGCGGTCAATTATGCGATCGCATAACCAAAATGTGGACCGCATAGTTATCGTATAATTTCCTTGGTATTTTTTAAATGCCAGTTTTGCAGTGCATTATGCGATTGCAGAATATGTATACGGGCTGCATTTATGCCACAAACTCAGTCAGTGTGTTCAGTTTTTGGGGAGCATTTTGCGATCCATTCTGCGGACCGCATGTCGACTTTGTGAACGCAAATGCGACCGCAAATCTGACTCAGGGCTCCTATTTTCTAATTTTTAAAATCTGACCCACTCCATTAAAAACACCCAATAGACCATTTTTTGTTATTTTGCACGACATAGAGAGAGAGAGAGAGAGAGAGAGAGAGAGAGAGAGAGAAAAAGAGAGAGGGAGTTCTAGAGTGAGAAGGAGTATTCTTTATCAAGCTCTCTCTAAATCCTTGCCCAAATCCTTGAAGGTTCACAATTGAGCCTACTAGGTCTTCATCCTAATTGGTAAGAACTATAACCTCATCAATAATTTCAAAATTTATTTTAAAATAGGTAATTAACAAGTGGATACATGGGTATAAGTCTAGTAATCTTGCATGCACCAAGGATAATGGGGTATGGGGAGGGTGAGAACTAAAAAGACCGCAATTGGTGTATAATATTAAAGAAAATCTTTTCAAAAAGGGGCCTAAGATCACAATGCACCTTTGGTGTTTTATAATTAGCTCAAACGAGCTAGAGTCTTAACCTTGTCACTAATTTTTGTTTTAGTTGTAATTCTTATACAATAGATTGAAGTGCTAAGAGTCCCATAAATTTTATAAGAATTAGGGAAGGCTTTATTGAGGTATGTATGGCTAAAAATCCCTCCTCTTAGAAATTGAGCTTCCATGGTGCCCGTGTAAGTGTTGCAAGTTCAAAACATAATTGATGTTGTAAAATGTATGTGGTAAGTACTTCTTTATGTGTTTAATATGTTATTCTTGTGAATGGAAGATTTGTGAAGCACGTGATTTATGTGCTAAATGCCTAATTTTCATGCCAAGGTTACTTCGGAACTAATATGCCAAAGTTGATGAATTTCCCTCTATGCTTGTGACTTAAGTTGCTCTTGTATATTCCTATAACTTTAAGTGGCAAAGTAAATGTTGAAAATTAAAACAATGTGAAATGTATGTTTTGAAATGTGGAAACTATAGCCCACATGCCGGTAAACTAATACACGTATTACCAGAGATTGGTGTGAGATGAATAATAGAAAATGGTAACATCTTGGGGAGACAGCTTAGCCGATCGGGCCATGATCACATGACATGTTATATATATAAACATGGTTGTAATGTTTTGGTGATTGAGTTTGGAGAATAATCAAATAATAGTAATGTCTTGGGGAGACGGCTTAGCCGATAGGGCCGTGAACAAACTCCGCTACGAAAGCAGTGGTAATATGGATAATGATGCAACAATGTGGGATACTCCAATCTAAAATCTTAAGAACTATCTGAAAACTATGTGAACCTCCTTATTTTTTTGGCATGGGGCTTATTCGAAACTTTGTTGCCTTTCCTATTTCCTCTTTACGCTTGTATGTTTGTTCTTTCTAGCAGGATGTTCTTTAGTTATACATACTAGTACTATTCCATGGTACTAAAGTCCCTTTTGCCGAGGGAACTACATTTTAAATAAATGCAGGTGGCTTTGTAGCGGATAGTGCTGATCGTATGTAGTGGAGCATCCTCTTCTCAAGAATCTTGGTGAGCCCCTTCCTCCTTCAAGGGGTTATGTTGTATAACTTTTGTTATAGATATCTACTTTGAGGTATAGACGGGGGCTTAGTGCCGGCGTTGTTACAATTCTCCTTTGTATCCCTAGAGGCTCCGTAGACGTTTGTGTGGGTTATGTATGGGTATTGGATATGTCACCAAAGCATGTTGTAACCTTGCACTCTTTCTTTATTATAAACTATAACTCTGTGGAATCTTGGAAGCCTAACTACGGTTTGATGTTGTATTATAAACTAAGACATCCATGATTGAGTGTAGAATCCTCTTTTTACTATTTAGTTACATTAAAGGGAATCAGATCTCATAGTTACATTGAGTTGGGTAGGAAGTGTTCGGTTAAGGCTTGCTCAGTTGGGTTCACTCGACTGAGCGCCGGTCGCGCCTCCCAAAGTTGGGGCATGACAAACTTGGTATCAGAGCCTAAGGTTTTAAAGTGTCCCTGGATGTCTCGGAGTCGTGTCTTCTAGAGTGTTTCTTATTGGTGTAAAGTCGACCACATATATAAGTTGGAGGCTCCTTGGGCATTAGGAATAACACCCTTCATTGATATTCTAGATCATGCAGTAATTGTGAAACTATCTTTCCCCCTTCTAACTAGTGCATTGATCTATCTTTCAGTAAATGGCACCTAACAAGAAAGCAAAAGTTGGCCAAGGAGCTAATGCCACCTCAAGAGTGGCTGGTGAATCATTTCTTGATGCTGCCAATGAGGGTACTCGCCCTGTTATCAATCTGCCAGGTTCTCCTATTCCAGAGCAGACTACCCCAGTTCCTACACATGTAGAGGATACTAATATCCTTCTCATTGATACTGATATTCCGCCTCCAGCCCCAACTCCTAGTTCTGGTATTTTTTATGGGGATCTTAAGAAACTATTCAGATGCTGACAGAGCTAATGGCCTCCTAGCACCAGAGGTCAATTGTTTCACCCTATTCATCTATCCAGCAAGGCGATTCCAACAGTTACAGGGTAAATAGATGTAAGGCTCCGGAAATTTTCGCAAAGTAATTTAGGATTTCGTGGTATCATGCAGGCTTATTATAATATTTTTATGTGCTATTAATATGGTGTAAATCCATTGGATTTGGTAAATATGTGTATAAGTCTTATGGTAAGTAATTTGGGGTCCAAGGAAATACCTAAGTCTAAGAAAAATTGGAAAAAGTCCATAATAGGCTAAAATTCCCAATGATGTTGCACTAGTCCATACTTTGAACGAGCATATCTAAATATCTATAAGGTTTTAGGTAATGGATAACCTTTCAAATGAAATTTCTTCGATTCTAGTTTCCAACTCTTCAAACCGTTCGTTGTTTGGACATTCCTACACAAAGTTATGATCAAATTACTAAAAGCTGGAAAAATGTGATTCTGCGTGAAATCTGCGATCGCAGATTTAACTCTGCGGACCGCAGATCCATTTTGCGATCGCAAAATGGTCACAGAATGAGGCAGAACAGTCCAGTTCTGGGCAACAAGCTCTGCGACAAATCTGCGGCCCGCATGCCCATTCTGCGGTCCATTCTGCGATCGCATAGTTGACATTGGAGGGTTAATTTTCTAATTTTTATAACCCGACCCCATTTTGATATATAGCCTTTGGGGATTCATTTGGGGTCATTTTCTACTGATTTTAGAGAGAGGCGAAAGCATTTTCAAGAGAGAATGAGGAACCCAACATTTAAATCATCCAAATTTTGCATCAATCATCAAGAATCAAAGAACCCAATCACAAGTTCTTCATTTAAGAGGTATGATTCCATACCCTAGGTTTCAATTTCGAGTTTGGAGTATAAGATGGGGTATTGAGGTATGATTATTGGGTTTAATACTATTATGTATACATGCATGTGCAACTTAGGTTCATGGGAAGATTGTTTAACATAAATAAGTAAAGATTGGGTTAGGGAATGAAGAAAATCTTGAAAAGGGGATTTGAAATCATGATGCCCAACTAGTATTTGATAAAATGCTCACATGAGCTAGAATTATGAATATCTTCCTAATTTGTGTTCAATTTTGCTATGTCTCAAAATAGATTGAAGTTGCTAGAATTTACGGAATATCGTAGTAATTAAAGAAAAGCTCAAGAAATGTATGTATGGCTAAAACCCCTTTTTATTAGAAATTGAGCATCGTTATCATTTACGAAAGTATTGTAAGAGTTTAATTGGTTAGTTTATTGATTGTTATTACGCATTAATTGATTTTCAAATATCTATACATATACGTGAAGGATGTGCCTCAATGTGAATAATGTACCACTCTTGATAATTAGAAAAGGATGAAAAAGTACCATTATGGGTTGAAAAACTTGGGCTATAAGCCGACATCGAAACAAGGAATTATTCATGCTAGCTATGTGCTCACTTACCTGTGATTGCAACTTAAATTATTTTGTGGTATGTGTGTCTATGATCACAACTTGTTAAATGAATTTTAAAAAGAGAAACGATGTGATAATGGTGGCCTTGGGTGCCAAGGAATTGATATGATATGTGTGGAATAAAGATTCAGAGGTGTTGACTAATGAGAAATGAGTAATGCCTAGGCAAGGCGACCTAGCCGATCGGGTCGTGATCGGACACCATGCTTAACACATGGTGGTAATGTGCCGGTATTAAATACTGAATAAGGGGAAATGAAATATTTGTTGAGAGTAATGCCTCCAATGAGGTGACCTAGCCGGTCGGGTCATGACTGGACTCCGCTCAAGATGGCGGTGGTATTGAGAACAGTGGTGAACATGTGACGGAAATGCTTTAATCTAAGTTTTTGGAAATTGTATAAAAGGTTATGTGAATTACATCTTTGATATACCATGTTATGTACTTGTACCTGTTTGCTAGTTCATTCTAGTAAAATGGTATTTAGTTATACATACAAGTACAATTCAAATGTACTGACGTCCCTTTTGCCGGGGGCGCTACATTCGTGTTATGATTGTAGGTGGTTCTATAGCAGGTACTCCAGTCCGCCAACAGTAGCACCTCCTCCACTTTCTATCAGCTGTATTGGTGAGCCCCTTTCCTCTCGGGGCCCTGCGTGGCTCATGCCACTTTTATTCCGGAGTCTATTTTGGTATTTGTGTAAGGTATAGCCGGAGCCTTCTTTCTGGCATCTCCATATTACTCTTTATTTGTATATAGAGGCTCCGTAGACAGGTTGTGGGTAGTATAGGGTATTGGAAATTAAAATAGAAATACTGATGTTTGGCAATGATGTATATAACTTGTAATACCTTTAAAGTGGCGAATGAATTTGCTAATGAAAATGAAATGGAAATCGTTAATTATATGTTTATAGAATTTGATTAATGGAGTCCATATCCTATTTATTCATGAGTTAGTTTGGGTAGAATGAGACCTAACAGGCTTGCTCGGTTGAGCGTCGGTCGTGCTCCTCGGATTTTTGGGTGTGACAAACTTGGTATCAGAGCCTAAGGTTTAAAGTGTCCTAGGATGTCTCGGATCCGTGTCTCGTAGAGTCCTTCTTATCGGTGTGTTGTCGACCACATCTATAAGTTGGAGGCTATTTGGACATTTAATAATTTCACCCTTCTTTGATACTCCAATTATGCAATAGAGTTCAAGTTAGGCAGCTAATTTTCTCTCTAAGTCTTATTCTTAGGATTGGTAACCTTGATGCCATAATCCGCAAATTTTAGGCATGTAAGGAGGGATTGATCCCACCATTGAGTCCAAGTGGATTTCCCAATGAATTGTTAGGAGAATGTATTGAGATGTGGATAGATTGGTAAAACATATCGCTAATAGGGGAGTGTACTTGTCCCTATTGATGTCTTTGCACCATCGGATCATATGTTATATCAGTATGTTACCGATGTATGTTAGAGATGAAAAGTCGAGGGGTATTGATTAAGCTATTGCCCTATCAACCTAACGTCGTTAAGTGAGTCAAATTAGAATTTTTACTCATTGTATATGTACATCCATGTTGAAGAGTTCTCATAAACGTGGTCTTAACAAGGTATTGAATAACAAAACATTGAGCGTATCGACTCTTTGAATGAGACATATTATTTACAAAGTCTCCCGATCACAGTTTTATTATTCACAGCCTCCTATGGAATTGAGCTCTATAAGTATGTTCCTGAATTGAGTTATAACACTATTGATACTTCCCACTTGATTTTCCTAAATTCTCACCAGGGGATTATATCCGATGAATTTCTTACAGAATCTTTTTATTTAATTGGACAAAATATACTCGCTTGAGCCTATACATGTAAAGTTTTCCTATGTGGTGTCAAGTTCCATGCAAAGTATCCCAGCGTTGTGATCCTTCTCGAGTCAGTGTTTCACTCAGTTGTGTATATGGATTATATGGTTTGAATAGTCAATCTACTCTTTTGCGAATATCATCATGAAAGCTTCTGACTGCCTAGTAACATAAGAGCATACCATAACACATATCAAGTGAGTACATGTCAATTGATATGGTCACTGTGTGCATAAAGTCTCTCTCGAAATTTGGGGTTCCTCACATCCCCGTCATAGGGAAATATTGTGTTGCCATAACTTTCGTGTCCACTTGGTACCTCCCGCTATAGGTAGATCACTTTGTTCAAGTATTAAGGTTGCTCGTGGCCTGGTTGTATATTGCAGTTGGGAGTTGATATAGCAGAAGCATGTCCAACTCACAATAGATGTTTATTTTCTCTTTACACCTCCATAACATGTGTTCATTGTCTTCTTTAGTTAGTGAATCCGTTGTGCCAGTTTTCCCATACTTGTTTGATAGTCATGAGAGAACATATCCTTCCATGATTCATGATAAAACGGCCTTTCTCGTAAGGACCCCTACTAGGCTCTCTATCAAGACCAAGCACACATTTGGGGGTTATTATAGCACGACGCCTGATTCTCATATTCTTCTGTATTTTATTAGCATCCGGGCTGTTCTCAAGTTAAAATCCATGAAGAAATCATTATGAACATTTGCAAACCCTCCATATATGCTATTAGGACATGTTTTCTAGGGCTCTCTAACAGGTGGATAAGCTTAGATACAAATAAAACATTGGCAAAAATTTTCAGAAATTTAGAGAGTTAGCCAAATTTGGAGCTATTGAAGTATCCCATAATTGTGAGAAACGGGGAATTCATGAGAAACTACTAGTGAGTGAACGTTGACCCTCATTCGAGGGCGAATGATCCTAAGTGGGGGAGAATGTGAGGCCCGTGAATGATTTTTACTATAAACCCGAAAGATCGTAGTACCAAATTAGGAATATGTGTTTGAGATGTGTAAAATTCTCGTTGCAATTCGGACCCTTTTGGACTAAGATATGCATTAAAAAGTCAAGAAATTATGTTTTCGAGAAAAGTACAATTATGCGGTTGATAATGCGGTCGCGTATCAGGTATGCGGATCGCATAGTCGCTGCAGAGTGAGTCAGTGTGTTGGTCAAATTTGAGGTCAATTATGCGGTCAATTATGCGATCGCCTCTCCAAAATGCGGACCGCACAGTCGTCGCATAATTTCCTTGAGATTTTTTAAACGACAGTTCTACAGTGCATTATGCGACTACAAAATGTGTATGCGGACAGCATTTCTACCGTAGACCAAGTCAGTGTGTTCAGTTTTTGGGGAGGATTTTGCTGTCCATTCTACGAACCACATGTCGACTTTGAGATCGCAAATGCGACTGCATGTCTGACTCGGGCTATTTTCTAATTTTTAAAATCTGACCCCACCGCATTAAAAACACCCCAATAGATAATTTTGTGTTATATATATATATATATATATATATATATATATATATATATATATATATATATATATATAGAGAGAGAGAGAGAGAGAGAGAGAGAGAGAGAGAAAGATGTTATCTGTGTGTTGAGCTGTATTTCTTTCCCGTGATTTATTTTGTCTTTGTTGCAGTTGTTGTTGTTCTTCTAGTTCTATGTTATTTCTTACTGTTGCACTTATTTATACTGTTTTATTCCACACTGTTAACACTTATATCTTATTTAATCTCAGTAGGGTTCTGACCTTCCTCGTCACTACCCAACTGAGGTTAGGTTTGATACTTACTGAGTGCCGCTGTGGTGTACTCATGCCCTTTCTGCACATGTTTTTCATGTGCAGATCTAGGTACTTTCACTCAGTCTTATCATCCTTGAGGCGAGATGCTTCCGTAGAGACTTCGAGGTATGTCTGCCGCGTCCGCAGACCAAGGAGTCCCTTTCTATTCTTGCTTTTTAGTATTAGCCTTTTTGTATTTCTGTTCTTTGTTAGGATTTCTGGAGTTAGATCTATGTAGTAATATTAGCTTGTGATTTGTGGGTTTCC